>JABUQX010068202.1:0-36394 GCA_015478945.1 Trachelipus rathkii | reverse complement strand
TTTTTGACCACCCTGATCCAGCATAAGAAGGTTATTGCGTTCAAAGATGTTAGTAGAATCCATGAGAAGCCTCGACGCCTGCAGAGTCGATGCTAAGGCTACGTATCAGCTCGGTAGCTAGTATATATATATGTATAGATATATATATATATATATTAAGGGAGAGAAACAAATTATAATTATAAATTATATAGTATATATAATTATATAATATAAAATATCTAATATAATTATATATATATATATATATATATTAGCTTATATATGTATATAAATCAATTCTGTGTTAAACCCAAATAATATATATATTATATATAATAGTATATATATATATATAATATATATATATATATATATATATATATAATAATATATATATTAATATATATATATATATAATAGTATATATATATATATATAACTAATTATATATATATTATATATATATACTATACTATATACTATATATAATATGATAAATAAATAAATATATATTATTATAAGTATATATAATATATATACAGGGCGGCTCTCCAGAGGCACTGCGGAACTGCAGCTCCCCCAAAAATTTCAGAACTAAGCCACAACTACTAAACAGCATTTGTTAATTCCTTGTAACTCTCTCTCTCTCTTATTATATAGAGTATAATATATATATATAATAATATATATATATAATATATACTTATGTCGATGTATAATATAATATATATATAGTATATATTATCTAATATATATATATATATATATGAGGGGTGGTACTCGGAAACTGAAAGTTTCAGTTCCGCTCGGAACCGAATTAGCCCGAAGTCACAAAAAAAAATTCCGCCGGAACCGGAATTTCTTATAACTCTTTAAAACTATAATAGAAATGTAAGCAAAAAACATGATTTTGTTGATCACACTTTCAACATAAGAATCTTATATTATACAAACGCCCTTCGCATGAACATTTTACGGAAAATCATCATTGAGAATGAGAATATTCTGAAGTCCAAAAATTTTTGTACTTTCGAAGAGTCTTGTATTTTCGTAGAGTTTTGTACTTTCGATAGAGTCGTATCTTCGATAGTCTTGTGCTTCAGCTTTTTTTAGGGAGTTTTTCTCCCCAAAAAAGATTTGCGAACATATCAATGACCCACAATCACAGAAAATAATGAACTTTATCGCAATGAGTAACCAGCCATTGCACAGTCACAGGAAGAAAGAGATCGCGCAAGAAATGTGTATCTGCGCCATCTTCAGTTCAGCTTCAAAATATCTATTCCTAGTAGTTAGAAAATAGTTTGTAGAAAAAATGGTTACCAGACTTCATCCAGAAAGTGAGATTCAGCAGTATGTCTACAATTACTAAGGCTGATCAGATATCATTACTACAGACTATTTAAGAGCTAATAATCAAAACCTACTCATTCTGTATTTCTTAGCGCTGCACCTCTGACACATGCTTACCGCGAGTGTGAAAAAATGGACTGTGTAACTCCATATTGCAAGTATTTCCCAGTTCTCATTCTGGAATTATAAAATCACTGAGTTTTGAAATTACGATGAATAATTTGCGAAATTCCTCCTGACATAATTCCATTGATCCTTCGAGATGGAAAGGCATATAACATTAAACTTGGAACTGATTTAGCCAGGATACCAATTTTTCTTGTTATCATAAACGTTCAATTATTAAAGATGTCCTTATTTTCTCAAAGGAACGTGTGATTAATAAAGAAATGTAGAAATATTTGTACACATTGCAATAATCCAGTTTTTAAGCTGTAATGAACTTATAAAGAACTTTACAAAGAGACCAGGATTCACATCCTGCAAGCCTACTTAGGCCAAGTTCATAGTGTACATACAAAGTCTGAGAGAAATAGCAGTATATTTGATTCTAGAGAGAATTGAATGTTTGAAAGAACGATCCTCTGGCAAGTTATATTACTAGAACAATCAATCATTTCGTAAGATCCTGACGGCTAACTAAATGGCAAATACTTGAAAAGTCATAACGCAGTTTTGCAACTCCATTTCCTTTCATGGTCTCACGGAAAAACTTATAAGGTAACAATCAATCTTACTTATCATCAATCTATTCACATATTGCAGCTCGCCAGCATATCTCTTCCCAAAAACTCTGGGATTACAGCAGAAGAGATATAAAGCAAGAGCTGAAGAAGGAAAAACGCCAGTAGGTTTCAGATTATGAATAAAGAAGGAAGAGGCAAATGATCCAATAGACATATATCAAAACAAGATAACTGTTTTAAATACTGTAGTAGAACCAAGATACTAACTGACTTTATTTCTAATGAAAATAAGAGGAAGTGAGTAGGAAAAATCGTATGCGTCAAGCAATATGCAAAATAATGAAGTAAAAAGTGATAATAGTAGTGCAGATACAGTAGATGGTCAAGCGATGAGTCTTTTTCAGAAACGAGCATTATCTACAATAAACTTAGATTTCCCAAGACCTCCAAAATCATCAGGAGGCACTAAGAAAAGAAATTACTGCAAGGTTACTTAGTTTTATTAAGTTTGAAGAAAGTGAAAGTGACAGCGAGTCCGTTAATATAAAAAAGGGTAAAAAAGGAAAATCAAGTTAGCTCTTCAAGAAGTGAAACTCATAAAGAAATGAAATTTTTTTACCAGGAAAAAATCAATTTCTAAGTCTGCGAAAGAAGAATTCCGTTAATTGGTGGAAAGGAAACAAAGCTAAATTCCCAAACATTAGCAGTACTAGCCCAAAAATTACTCTTTCCTTCCAGTCTTCCTCACAATAATGTCAGAGAAAGTGTGTGTGTGTCATTTTCAGAAGCAAGGATTATTCTGAGGAAAACGTTTACAAAATTATTGCCCAATACTTGATGAACAAGTTTTTCTTTACTGCTGACCACAATCTCAGCAATATTTTCGAAAGGTTTCATAAGAACAGTTAATATATATATATATATATTATAAATATATATCATATATATATATATTATATAAATATAAATATATATATATATATATATATATGAATATATATATATAATATATATATATAGATATCTATATAAAATATAATATACTATTAGGATGTACAATATCCTCAAATACTGTATTTATATATAAATAATATATATTTAGATATATATATAAAGCGCAGCTTAATCTGAGTGAATATGTCCGCATTCATCACAATGTAGCTATGTATATAATAATATAGATATATAATTATTATCTTATTAATATTAATATATCTACTATATATTAGTTTTATATAGTATATAATAACTATATACTAGATTATATATATATATAATTTTGGCATTTAAATTTTTGAAATTTATGGTGAATATTTAGAATCCTATACTACAATGATCATTTGCTGTACGAAAAGACTTATTTATAATAATTATTATAGGTTTGTGATACACTGTATGAATAATACACCAGGCTACTATTATATTTTTTAAAAGATGGCCTATGGGTTATATAAAATAAATCTCTTCCAGCCAAATTTTTGAGAAGTAAATTGTAGATTCCGGTCTCGGCCGAATTTGAAAAATTCGGCTCGAACCGGAACCGGAAAAAAGAACTCCAAAATTCCAGCCGGAATTCCGCCCGGAGCCGGGAATTCCGGGTTCTGACACCTCTAATATATATATATATTATATATATTAATAAATAGCATATATATATATATATATATATATATACTATATACTACTAGTATATATATTATATATATTCTTATATACTAATTAATATATATATATAATAATTACTATATATATATACTTATATATATATATATATATAGGTAATATATATCTATATAAATAATATATATATATAATATAAATATATATCAACATCCTTTGCATTTATGTCAGTATCAATACTTCATCCAGATAAAAATAATTGGAAATAATATCAACATCCTTTGTCGAAAAATTTATCGTCTAGTATCAATACTTACGTGTGTAATCCGCGCGAAGAGAATTTGTCCGTGAGTGCAAGCTTAATAAAGTTAGCTTTTGGAGACAAGAAACCCTTCTCACCTGAATTCCCTAGTCATTATTTTTCCGATATTATCGTTTCCCTGCCATATATTTTCCTCATCTTTCGTATTTGTTTCCTTTCAATTATAACTGAGTCGTTTTTTCAAAACATATCATTCGCATTAAGGTAAATTACATAAGATTGCTTATTGAATAGATAGAGTAGATAGAGTAGATGAGATTAATATATATATATGTACTATATATATATATAGTTATTATATATATATATATATATACATATATATATCTATATATAGTATATATATAAAGTATATATATATAGATATATAAGTAATATATATAATATAAGTATATATATAGGCCAGCATCCCGAAGACGGTCCAGCACTTATAAACTGCAAAACTATAACATCTACAGGAACATAAATAACATTTTTGAATTCTTTTGATTTTAGCAAGCACTTTCATCGATGAAACTTAAAAAAAAAAGTTATTGTTATTCTAATATATATTAATAACACCTAAAAAATTAATAAAATCTTAGACCTGAAATTATTGTACGTTCTGATTGACCTTGAAACCTGCATTTAGGTTCGGAGAGCAAAAGTTGCCCAATACCAGTTTTTACCCGCTGCTCTGCGAGAACTACCCTATTTCTCTCCTCCCTTCTAGTATCCTTTTGTAGGGGCGTTCAGCCGACGGAAGGACAGAGGGGGACGAAGTCCCCCCCCGTCTCCCCGGTATGCCGAGGCGACGAGGAAACTCCCGACTAAGCCTCTCCATCGGTTATCTTAGTGTGTTTTGGCTCCGCTGGGACTCATTCTTTAGTGAAAAAGAACAATAAAAGCTCTTTCAACAATTTGCAACTTTGGCGGCGCTACCTCCGACAGATGTTACGTGTCCACGGCTCCATGCCCGCACCTGTTCATCTGTACGCCTGACTACGACAGTCACTGCACATTTCGATCTTCCGATCACCTCTTCGACACTCTATTTTCAAAAAAACAAGTTTGTATTTTTTTAAGAAAAGCGTTCATGCATTTGTTTCTAGTCTTGTTTTTTTTTTGCTTTTGATTCTTTTATTTAATCGTTTCTCTAGTACTGTGAGTTATACGATGTCACTCCACAGATCTAACGCAAATACGATTCCATTTATTTCGGTTAGCGTTATATAGGTTTCTTAGTACCTACATTAGCCCTGCCTCCTCCTTCGTCGCCAGCAGACCTGCCACACGCCAACGTTATAAAAGCAGAGATACTATATTAACCTCATAGATCTACTAGAGATCCTTTTTATTACTTCGTCATGTCTAGATAGATCGTGTAGCTGACCACTACAGACTCACTTATCAAGCAGTGAACACAACGTGTAATCTGTTATTGATTGCGAAGAGCAGAGACGTTCACATGGTAGCGTTATCTGTCGGATCCGTGCAAGTCAAATGTGTTCTTAATTGCTTGATGAGTGCATTAGCAGATGGCTATTCACATAACCTTGAACCAACCTCACAGAGTTCACGATACATAATGAATCAACAATCAAGGTCCGACGACCCTTACTACGCGATCCCACCACGTAATCACCTTAGAGTAATAGACACTATTGATTATTTATCCATTATACACTCCTATACCATACTTCCTTGTAATCAATTCATAACGTCTATATGATCCGAATACTAGAAAGACAACCACGCACACTAGTTGCCTACCCGATCAAGCCGACTGCGTTCTTCTTAAGGCACCAGTGCGACCCGATCCATCCTGATAGAAAAGTATCTCGAATACACAGACGAGCGATTGACGTTAGGCTTACAAAGTCATTCCAACACGGATACACACTCAGACAGTGCTATGAGTCTCGCAGCATCAATGACGATAGTATGATAGAGTAACACAACTTCTCGATTAGGTGTCGAATAGATACAGATTGCGAAGATCCGAGTATCATCACCAAACTTATGATTCGCTTTTTTGCAAGAATCGTGATCTCGTTTTAATACTCTCTCACCAGAAATGCACGAACTACGCTGATACCAAAGAGAACGACAGTACTACCATCATATCGATGCTAGGTATCACCGAACTCAAGTGTGCATTCTTGAACCTATAGTCAATGACTTGACACATCAGAACTTTGAAATAAGGCATTTGTTCTATCTATAACTAACAAGCGATCTCACACTACCAGACGGAGAGCTTTACACAGCCGTCATCCCTACCAACGTCGTCAAGCGATGCAACAAAAAAGAGTAGTGGGCAAAAAGCTTCTCTCGGCATCTGGGGGACCACCCTGGGTAGGCACCCTAATTCCCCCCCCGTCGGGAGGTCCTCCTGGAATACCCCGCTCATGCCTCCCCGCACGTACGGACGGTATTGGAAAACGTCCCCTCCTTCTGTCCCAGCCCGTTCGGCTCGAACACCCCCTAAAAGAATTTTATACGCTGAATCCATTTATGCTATTAGTTTTAGTATCAACACTGCCAATCATCAATCTTTGCCACCTAAATATAACAAATTCAATACAAAGTAAATTTTTTTTTCAACCTTATTACCATACAACCTCATTTTCATGTACGGCTGACGTTCCAGTATATCGTATCAGTTTTCTTATGTACCGAATGCGTTTCTAGTGTTCACGAATTCATGCGGACGTTCTTTAGGTGGCCAGCTATATATATACTCATATATACCCTAGCAATATACATATATTATAACGCATTGAACGTTATTTAGAACTAGCCTAGTACCTGACCTACGCTCCTAATATATCATACAGACATAAGCTATACATGACCTAACTTAGTCACAGATTACTTAGAAGATTTAACTGAGCGGTCGTTGTCTGAGCTCAACTAGCGGCCAGGAGAATTACACTCTCCCGCCTCTCACCAACGTCGCAATTTTTGAAATGTCCAGACTAGCCAGAAACTCATTGTAATACGCTATAATTATTAAATCCGCAGGCTACACCGCCTGTGGCACAAGATTCGACCACGCAGAGCTCCGCCAAAATGTTTTCAACTATATCACGTACGACGCTGAGGTACTTACCTACTGTCCAAATTACGTAATCCAAAATTTCGGTATGCTTGACGTGCACATACTACTCCTGCAGGCATAGTAATGCACTCTTTCGACGAGTGTAGACCCACCATAGGTTAACTTAGGCACAGAGTCACAGGTACGAATTTGGGTGTCTTACTAACTTCAGGCAGCTACTCACGAATCAGTTTAGCAATCAGCAATCAAGTCAATCGATTTACACAGGAAGGTAATCAACGCACATTATAAGATATACTATATATATATAGATATTAAATCTAATGGCGCAGTATTTCATCACTATACTAGAATTCTAAGTCTCTCCGCCCGACATTTATTCGGTCCTTTCCACCATGCCTTACTCTCTGTAGCCTAGTTATATGGCCTTGATGGAGTGACCTAAAATCACTATGAACACGCATTACAATCCTACGTTTAAGTAGCGTGATATATAGAGGTCAAGATATAACAGTATATTAGCGCGCGAATCTCTCTCTTCTCGATATATATTATACATACGCTCGGCGAACTAGCTCTCACCCCTGATAACGTCTCCTTCTTCAATACCTACTACGCATACCGCTACGCTACCCGTATCGCTCAGCTCCTGAGACGTTGTCACCTGAAGCACCACCACTACGTTAACTCTGACACCGTTCTGATCTCTCCGGATTCGCATATATACGTATAACAAGCCCATAAACTCGGTGACCTCCGTGTATATGACGCGCGCATTAGCAAACATCCCTGAGTATGCTAGATTATATATCATAACTATATGACTATTACGAGCTACTTACGATCTATACTAGTAGCCCGATCTATACTTAACTCCTACAAATTTGATATTGGGGTTACACAGAATCGATTTCACGATAATTCGCCTACGTTATCTCAATTAGTAGCTGTGCGTTCACGCCTGCTACGCAATCCTAACCAACTAACGATCAATTAAAGTCTTAGATGAGGGCAAAGCCATTCAGTCTATAAAATCAATTAAATGTATTGATTTACTATTCTATAACTGCAGTCTCTAATCTAATATATAGAGTAGCAAACGAGGCATTAACAGTCCAACGCATACATTTGCAGAATAGCGTGCGCGCTCTCCTGCTGACAGATAAATAATTAAACAATCACCATAAAGTACTTAGCACTCATACATCAAAGCTACACTAACTCTAGTCTTATTTACTAACATCGTCATAAATCAAGGACGTAACTTACTAATTGATGGTTACTACTCTTCGTATAAGTGAACCACATATAGAAGGCATTCATTTCCCTATGACCAGATTCCTAACACACAGCTACTCAGATGTACATTCGGATGAGCTTCATTTTCATAACCAAGGTGCTCGGAACCAAGACAGAGGCGGATAACTTAATTCTTATGCCATCCGGCACGTGCAAGCTCCCTAAATATCCTGACGTCCTCCGCAAACTCCCTAGTCCGCACCTAATTCTGGTAGCCGCTCGGAGCGACTAGCCGGACTAAAAGACGGCCACGTTGGATCGAGGCCGTATCGAAAGGCCCACCTGCTGACAATAGATAATATATAACTCCGCCCGTGCATCTACGCATATAATACTCCTCTATGCTAGCTCCTTCGTTATTACGCCATGCAGCAACTCATTATGTGAGATATATATAAGTAATATATATATATATATATATCACTATATATAAATTACTTATCAGTTATATTATATACACTCCTATATATATGCTCGTATATTACTATTATACAGCTTTAACGAGACTATATCAGCCTGTAACCAGCCCTAGTTATATTACTCTTAATACGACTATCCCATTATAAGTATACTTAATAGTAATAAAACTATATATGCTACATAATATTAATACATATTATATAATATAATATATATAGTATATATATAATTATATATATAATATAGTATAATATATAAATATAATATATATAATATACTTAATCATATATATATTATATAATTATAATTAATATTACTTATTCTTAAACAAAATATATAATACATACTATATATATACACGTTTTGTTTGTTATGCATAAACCGTCACAACACATATTTTGGTATAGAACACATCGACCCTAAGTGGATGAACCCTTACCCTTAACAATGTAATAAAAGGATACCCTACCACTTCCCTGTCTGCAACAAGCAGAACATCTTAAGGCCTCATGCTCTCTTCGACGGTAGAACTATGCGAAGATAGCACACATGGATCGCTGACTAGACACTCACGAGAGAGCAGCTCCTGCGTTCCTCATCTCCTCCGCGACTCAGACCTTTTCTCTCTCCGTTCTTAAGAGACAGATGTCTCCCTAGTCAATAAGCTATCAAACTTATGAGTTTCAGAATACCTGACAGAAATCATATGTCTCTGATGTCTAAGGACCCTGATTATGTATACGGTTGTTTCGTGCATAAACCCGCACAAGTATTTGTATAAATCACATGACCTTAAGTGGGATTGAACCCTTACCCCTTAAAAATGGTAAACAAGAGTGTACCTCTTGACCACATGTTCTCTGCCTTCTGGCCATTCCTTTTACTTAATTGTCGCAATCCAACTTTATTCTTCGTCTCTGGACGCTAGCACACTCACCCGACCTGAGGAGCTCTATCCCTGTCGTGCCAACCGGCAACCTTTTAAATCTCAAATCTCTAACAACTCTCTAAGACAATCGTTACATCTCCACTCCTGCAATACAGCATCGCGCTCGACCCTCCCCAGATCTTTCCATTCTCTGAAAGGCTTCTTAACTTCCACGACTCCCTTTGACAACATAAAAATAAAAACCACAAACATTCTTGGGCCTGAACATAAACAAAGAAATTTTCTTGGAAAACCTGCGTAGCACAGTCGGTTGCAAAGGAGGTGCACTCAATCGTGATTGTGTTTCAGTTTTCTGGAAATTCTTTTCCTCTGCAAATTACCACCAGCCATATATAAGGACCTACTTGGCAGGACTGTTCAACATCTGGGGCTCCGCGGACGCACTCATCTGTCCTTCGACTTTACCC
This sequence comes from Trachelipus rathkii, assembly GCA_015478945.1. Classification (NCBI taxonomy): domain Eukaryota; kingdom Metazoa; phylum Arthropoda; class Malacostraca; order Isopoda; family Trachelipodidae; genus Trachelipus; species Trachelipus rathkii. Next base: position 26,313 of record JABUQX010068202.1, on the reverse strand, counting down.
TTCTACATATAGTCTAAAGCTAAAGTACTAACAAAAACTGTCCCCTTCTTTCAAAACCCCTCTCTTGTCGGACACAGCACTTCATTCTCTCTGCTCTACTGAACATCGCTACAGGCGCTGATCATTGGCGCGCACTCCGTGGATTATCGTTATAGGGGCTACCCATATAACGGACAGGATAGTTTTAGTTGGCCGCATCGCATTCCACCTCCTAGCGTCACCCAGCGTAGCAAGGGTTGGATTTGCGTCTCGCATGGAATTTTGGTGGAGTATGTGAAACCACAGACGTGTTCCGTGTATTTTCCTCCCTCTTTCCATCCACTTTCTGTTCGGTGGAACCCGTGCCTATCCTCTGTTTTTCCAAACCTTATTTAATCTCACTCTTCCTTTAAGAGCCCCTCCTGCGCTCCACGCGGAGAGATTTACGTTAGGCCTTGATTGTGACTTTTGGTATTTATTTCTCTGCCCCCTTCTTGAAAGGCCCAGTGCTCCCCGGCACTATTGTGGAAGTGTCGTATATTACGACACAACGAGAGAACTACAAAAGAACCTATAAGTGAGTCTGAAATTTTCTAGACCATCCAGATGAACGGTTACGGGCATGTGTATTATGAGCGTTATTGACCTTCCTGCTGCCTCAAACGCTACTGGGGCCAAGTAATAATCCTCCTAGTTATCACATAATATTATCGTTAACCTCTCTCAATATAGACTCAACTCTTAATTTTTTTTTTTTTTTATTTAATTTTTTTTTTATTATTCTAACTGTTCTCTCATCTTCAGTCTTTTTTCACAGCCTTACGAGTTGTATCTTGAATGAAATGCCCATTTTTTCGTCTTGATGGCAAATATTTTTGGTGTTTAAGTATGTAGAGGCCATCCATGGTGGTCGTATGTGCGCGCTGCTAGCGGAATTTATTTTGGGACTCTCAGTAATTTCTCATACTATTGACCCGACTCGTCTACACTACATGAAGCTCCCTAACGGACATCTAGTGATATGTTAGGTTTCTGTCAGTTCACCTTCTACTCGAACACAGCCTTATTACAATGAAGGAATTCACGTTATAAACTGTAGGTAGATTTTGTTCAGTCATTTGCTGATTTATCCAACTCGGTGCATGATAACACTAACTGTTTCCTAATTTATGCATTTGAACATTTCAAACCCTCAAGTGATTTAAGACGAAGAAAAGGCGGTGGGGTATGCGATGTGATAGAATTATTCTTTACTAGCCTGCTATGCACGAATATAGCTATTTACTTCTTACCTTTCAATTCTTCTCCAGTGCCCTGCAATTCCAATACCAGTATCATGGTTACCAACTGTACTTTTCCGATTGCACATATAGGAATTATTGTATCACTCTGGCTCAAATTACTGGGTTGACGTCGGCTTTATTGAATGACCTTCTTTACATCATTACTATTAATCAAAATGCTAAGAAAATACCTACTTATAGCTTCTACATTCAATTATTTATTTTTTTTCTTAAAGGTCTAAAATACACCTCCCTTGCTGTACCATGTGAGTTCCGCAGGAAGCAAATAACTGTTAAGTTTTTAACTATGGTACCTTATGTATATTAAGGAACACGTGCAAATCTAACATACACATTAAAAAGAAACTAGTCTTTCATGAAGTAAATTGAAGCCTATAATTGGTTTAGATTATAGGACAGCTCAGTGTCTGTGAATTGAAGCTGTTTTTTTTTCAAGATGCACGGTTATAACATAACTAGATCGTGCAATGACTCAATTTTTTTTTGCCATGATTTCTCTAGTTGTCGTTTGATTGATTTATGAACAGGATTGGATGGTGTCCTGTAAAACTATTTTTTATTTGCAGCGCACTACTAAATTCGAGAAAACTACATTATATGTTAGGATAAGCATAGAGTTTTGTAAAATGCATTATATTATTACTATTATTATTTATTGAAAATACAGAATAAGAAAATTATTTCCTTCGCAATTTCTGTTAATTATATTAGCGTAATTTGCGAATCGTAAATGCATTATTAGGCGATACCCTTCCATCTCATACGTGATAAATACTTAGCAAAATGTTTAAAATGTTTCAGACAAACTTGACATATGATATATATAACATTTAATATCCATTGGTTCATTTGTAATTACCATACATTGCTTCGTGTTTTTTTGTAGGTAATCTTCCTTAATTCTCTTCCGAACTGATATTCCTTAATGAAAATGAAAGTGTCTATGAAATTTACTTTATATATATCGGCTTTGATCTTAATTCCTCGAACATTTGCCAAAATAAATTTGTTAGAAATGCCCATAACTTAATCTGAGTTAGAGTGTTAACGTTAAAGAGAATATTATTCATCAAATCAAGTCCCCCGTCATCTACATAATCTGTGCACTTAAGCCTAATTTTCTTAGCACCACATCAGGCGTTACAGGGTATTTTCAAACTGTAATTGGTTTAGACCTGATGGAGCGTAAAACTCTGAGCCTGTTAATTTAGATGTAGTTTTTCTATGTTTACATAACTATGAGAATATTTGAGCTCTTATTGGTTGATTAACTTATATGACGGTCCAATGATAGGTCGATATTTTTAAAACATAGTATCATGTAAATCTAAATTCTGTTCCACTATAACAAAATGCGTTACTTGATTATACCTCAACACAGGTTTTTTAATGCGAGAAAACTGTTGCGATCTGAAAGGGTTTGTCACATTTCAAGTAAAGCACCATAGTTTCAAAAAAATAAATTTATACTCAAATATGATTTTTATGATAGCCCGCCGTCGCAGTCGGCTTCCTGCCAAAAGACGCGTAGATTATTTTGGATGGCCAGGAGGTGGCTCGGGACGTGGATTAGGTGGACACTGGAAGAATAGACAGGCTCGCCTGCGCTAAGTCACTGCGCGACCGGTGGCGATAGAACTGCAACCCCAAGGTGAATGACCCCACCGGTGTTCTGGCCATTAAAGTGGTGACTGCTCCGCACTGGCCCATGCGGATCGTCCGCGACAGCCCCATCAGGTTATTGCGTAAATTCTTCCGATCACCTTATTGTGTTGCTCAGAATCTTTCTAGCCTGGACTGAAGTAGCCGAGCTCGGCACGCTGGCCTCTCTGACGTATCCAGGAGCCCAGCCCGTCACCATCCCACGCCAACGAACACCCGGGGTAGCTACCGGTCGGCCGCTAACGGGGGGCCGTGAGTATTGAACCTGTACGAGCCTATATCGAAGACTTACACAGCGACCAATGTGCCACGTGCAGCGACTACCACTAGTAGACATGCCTTGAGTCACTATATCTCCATCCTTTTCGGCGGACTACGACAAACCTTCTTTAATGCGTATCGTGCCCCACCTAGACTTGCCATGGGCTCCGAATCCGCCCTTACATCAGCGCCCGCCGCCGTGATCGTCTCGACGCAGATATGTCTCAACACACCCGGCGACCTGAATGATCTCAGACCCATCGTTCGATATCGTACTTTCATGGATCGCCGCCCTATCTGACGAATACTCCACGGTGACAAAGCCACACGCTCAAACACACGACACGCGTCGAACGGTCCTGTGCGCCCACGCTCCCACTCACCAACGAACGGCGTACTGCGTAACGACTTCGGGTACCAGGCCGACACCCTTAATCCTGCTCTGATCTCATAGATCCCTCGTACATCGATCTAACTCAGGTGTGTGTGGATATTGGGAAAGCTCTATCTGACCGACGACTAGCCATTCAGTGCTTAAGTACAATAACTTTCATTTTCCCCGTAGTCCAGCGAACGCCATAACACGCCGGGTACCCAAGACCATCCCGAACTACACGATGTAGACGAGTCGTATCATAGGCTCGCGACCGTTGGAAGGGCCCGATTGTCTCACGCCAAGTCGCAGCATTTTTGCAGATATTTGACATGGGTCTGGTTGAGTTTAAACCTGTATTGGTAATATTGCAGCGTTTGGGTGGTGGCCACATCAGATGGACTAAAGTATCGATTTGTCGACCTGTAGGGGCAAGAGCGGAGTCCTCCGGGCTTGTAGTATCAGATCTTTGCTGCTCTGAACCTGGTCAGCGCTTTCACTATCCTATAACGAGATAAACGGATGCCCCAAGTCCGATGGTCTGCTTGAGTCTCTCATAAGCAATCTCAGCAAAGTCGTACTGGCCTCGACGCGGCTGGGTACGGAGCAGATGAGCTCCTACTGGTGTTGGGGCCAGTCATGTCCCCTAGTACTCGCGCATGACACGCCATCGTCAGTGCTCCTAGTCCAACGCTCGTGATCTGTCGATCTGGACATGGAGTGTGACGATCTGCACGCCTCAGTATACCGCTCGTCGACTTGCCCGCGGACTGTGGTCGTACGAGACCAATGGCTCACGTCTCACGCACCCGACTCTAACATACGACTCCGAGACCCTCAAATTAAAGTGGCGCGACCTCACCGTGGGTCTGCGCCGACATTCAGATGCAATTCCTAGGAATGTTCATTTAGTAATGTTTGGTGTCGGTTTCATAGAATAATCTTTCATATATGTGTGACATTTGTTTTGTATAAGAGGATGTTGCCCTGTGGGGGCCGTATGTTGTTTAGGATTTGTTTGTATAATAAGACTGGAGAAGATGGAGGTTGTTTAAGAGGTTGGTTAGTAGGGTTGGAAAGGTGCAGTGGGCATGGTTGGTGCTGTTGTGTTTTTAGCGTTGCAACTTGCGATTGCTTCTGCTACCTATGCTGTACCTATCATTTTCTAAATTGTTATTCTAATCGTGAATTCTATTTTTTGTTACTCATGTCAGAGTGTTGTGAGTTGTAGTTGTTGCTGACCTGTTATCGATTCTAGATGTACCTGTGTTTGGTGGTTTTCTGAAGTTTATCAGTTTTCCCTTGGTTATAATTGTGCAGACAGGTGACAGCGTAAACTTTAATGTTTGCACGGATGCCTATTTTGGTGTAGATGGCATGATGATTCTGTTCATATGTTGCTAATGTCCGCCGCTAGCCGCTTATAAGTGCATAATCTTTATGGATTATGCTTTAGTTTCCTATTTGCTGAGTAATGTTCACATAGTTTTCGTGTCAAGGTTCAGTGGGGACCATTTACCAAGAGACCTCAAGGTGTGTTATGGTTCGGTATAGGATCACCGTTTATAGTTGTTATACACAAAGTCTGGTGTTATTCTGTGCTAAGTGGAGCACTAGCTCTCGTTTGTGATTAGGTGATGGTATTAATATCTGCACTATTGATGCAGACCATTCTGTTGTCAGTTAGCCAAGTTTGGAATTTGTTAATGTATTGTTGATCAGAAGTATTGGGTTTAGGTTCTGGTGTTGGGTGCGTACGATGAGTGATATATATGTCATCTACGTTAGTTGTTTATATTTGTTGTGGATGTCTTGTGTTTTGGTAGTGTCGGTGGCTAATAACATCTCTACATGTGGTAGGGATATGATTCGCTTCCTTGACGGTACGCCATTTTTTCATGTTACCCGACATATTCTTGTTGTTTATCCTGATTTGGCTGTTCTCCTCGACTAGAAAATTGGCAACGCATTTTTTTAAAACTTCAGTGAGCGATAGTTGATATGACCTAATTTATGGATCTAATATTTTTGGGGGGAACTCTTGGGGAAAACTATTTAAAATTTTATCTCCCAAAAGACACCGACTAACGGGTGACGACCGGTGGCGGACTGTGACTATAGATTCTGCTTGTATAACCTACACTATCCTCTGGCCGATTTCGAAGAATGAGCGTGCGCTCTCACACACTAATGATATTCGTTTGTTTTGTATATGGTCCATCAAGCGAACAACAAATAAAAACAACTTCTTTAGAAATGCTGAAAATCGTTTCTTTTTTTTCATAAAAAACTTTTCGGGTATTTTCCGAATGGATTGTGACGAGCTACGTCTGCTCGCTTTCTCCTGCGCACAACCCGTGTTGGTCTTCTGTCCGGAGCGAGCACTTTCTACTTAAGCTTTCAGCTAGAATACATCAACATCTTATGCTAACTGATATACCCTCTACGTCCTTAATATATATACCTTTAATACGTTTCACTAACTACTCTACTTATACTACATATATATTTATGCTATATATACTATACGCGTCACTACTACCTACTATATTGTTCTTCTTCGTGCATCAAACCGGCCAATCATTTTTACTAACAACTCACCCACTGCACTACAGCCGACTCGAACCCTTACTCAATATCGTTAATGAGACCGATCACCCACCACTTCCTGTGAAAAAAACTTTCGTGCTCTCCAGCGCGCGGACACACTAACTCTCGGGCGGCTCCGCCCTTCGGGTCAGGAGTAACACTCGTTTTTCGTTTGATTACATCTACCAGGTTCCTCTCTCGTGCCATAACACCGACCTTCTACTTCTTCTTATCAATCATATGACCCTAAGTATGAACCTTCTACCTCAACAATGAACCAGCGAGTGTTACTCTTGACCACTACTCTCCCTTCCTGGAGGTCGCGCGTACTATTCAACCTCCACTATCTTCTCACCGCACACTCAGCCGACCTCGATGGGTCATAGTACCGTGTCTGCCACCCACCTTCGTTACACATCCAAATCTCCTAAAAACCTCTTAAACTTCTTACATCTTCACTCTCAATAAACCTCGCCAATTTTCCTAGTTCCTTTGAAGTGCTTCTACTTCTCACCTGTTTGACAACAGTAAACATTCTGGTCTGAACAAAACAAAAATTTTCTTGGAAACCTCGTACACATCGGTGTGCAAAGGAGGTGAGAGTTTGTTCAGCTTCTCAATTTTTCCTCTGCACCCAACTACACCAAGCCCAGTATATGTTAAGGACCTTATTGGCGGACTGTTTAGCATCTGGGATCTGCGGATCTACCCTCTATACAGTCTAAAGCTAAGAGACCCTAACAAACTGTCCCACCGCTTCTTCAAACTCTCTTCCCTCCTATCTCTGCGACGTGACGTTGGCGCGCACGCTCTTCTCCCTTATAAATCGCTGTACTATAACGCACGACTAGTTTTAGTGCTGACCTCTTGAATTCCACTACTCTTTTATCACCCATGCGGCACAAGGGGAGATTTGCCTCGCATGAATTTTGCGTGAGTTTTGAAAACCCCAGACTCGTTCGTTGTAGTGCCTCCTTATTTCCTGCCAGTTCTGTTATGTGGAACTCTTTGCCTTCTTCTGTTTCCAACTGTATTTAATCTTCCTCTTCTTTAAAGCCCACGTCTGCGCTCACCGGAGAGATTTACGTTAGGCTTGGATGGGATTTTTGTGTATTTTATTTTCTGCCCCCTTCTTGAAAAGGGCCCAGCCCGTCAATGGTTGTAATCTGTATAAAAAAGAAAAAAAAAATGATGAAAATTTTCTAGAGCCAATCCAATGATAGAATTTGATATATACATTTACTTCTGATTATTTTTTTTATTTTTATTTTATTTTAATTTTTTATTTTATTCTAATTTTAATTTCATTCTTTTTCAGGTACGAGGTTGTGATTAAATGCTCATTTTTTCGTCTTGATGCAAAATTTTATGTTAAGGTAAGGATGTTGTGTGTGTAATTTTGAAACTAATTGGTTTAGCTGATAAGGTAAAACTCTTAGCCTGTTAATTTAGATGTTGTTTTTCTTTTAATAAGCATGATGAAAATTTGAGCTTATTGCTGATTAATTATATGACGGTCAATGATAGGTCTGATATGTTTAAACATAGTTTCATGAAAGATCTAAATTCTTTCCACTATAACCAAAATTGGTTTATTTTTATACCTCAAACAGGTTTTTAAATGCGGAGAAACTGTTGGGATCTGAAGTGTTTGTCACATTCAAGGTAAGACCATATTTTCAAAAAAAAAATAAATGATACCTCGCTTTTTTTGTATGATAAGCCCGCCGTACGCAGTCGGCCTCTTCCAAAGATCGCTTAGATTTATGATGTCCCAGATGCTCTGGATGAGATTAAGTTGGACACTCTGGGAAGAAGTGAGACAGTCTCGGGTGCCTGGTAGCATTTTGTGCCATGGGACTATTTGACATGGGTTCATGGTTGAGTTCTAAAGCCTGTTATTTGTAAGTTGGCAGGTTTGGTGGCGGCCACATCTTAGTGTGACTAAAGATGATTGAAATTAAAGGAGAGAGTCGAATTCAGATGCAATTCCTCCACTGTTCATTTATATATTGTGTTTAATTCCGATTTTCATGAAGATAATTTTTCAGTGTATTGTTGTTTTCCATATTTTGTATAAGAGATGTTTGCCCTGTGGGGCCGTATGTTGTTTGAGTATTTTATGTATAATAAGGGCTGGGGAGAAGATGAGGTTGTTGTCTTTAACCTGGTGGTTAGTAGGTTTGAAAAGTCGCAGTGTGGCATGCGGTGTGGTGTGTTTGTGTTTTGGTAGGTCGGCTGTACCGTAAATCATTTTTCTAAATTTTTATTCTATCAGAGGTAACTACTTTTTTGTTTCTTCATGGTAAGTGTTGTGGATTTGTATTGTGTGACCTGTTATGATCTGGTACTGTTTTGGGTGGTTTGTGAAGTTATATGTTTCCCTTGGTAGAATTGGTGCACCATACAGTGACGCGTTTATTTAATGTTGACGGAGTGATTCGTTGTATGATGCAGCGATATATTTGTTAATTGTTGGCTAGATGTTCCGCGTAGCTATGGGTTCTTAGTATGCTTCGTTTCTAGTATTTTGCTCGATGTTATGCTTTTCATGATTTTGTGATGGTTCGTTTGTGTCCAGTGTTTCCAAGAATTTTAAGTGTTGTTGTTTATATGGGGATAACCTAGTAGTATGGTTTAAAAAAGAGTGGGGTTTGTATAGCCGAATTGGCGGGTCTTGTTCTGTGAGTAGTGTAATGAATATGTTTAGGTGATGCGACTTCTGTTTCAGGTATTAGCCAATTTGGAATTTGGTTATGTATTGTTGATTCAGAGTATTGGTTGTGTTTAGGTTTGGGTGTTTGGGTGTTATGGATTTCTACGTAGTTTTATTAATTGTTGGAGGTTTTGGGTTTGTTAGGTCGGGATGAAAATTAAATGTTGTAGGGATAGATTGCTACCTTGAGGTACGCCCATTTTTTATTTGTTTACTTGTACTATGATTCTAGTTGTTTATCTGTAGTTGGGCTCGTTGTCGTCCTGATAGAAAATTGGTAACCATTTTTTTAATTAGTGGAGAGTTTGTGTAATATTTTATGATTAGATTTGATTGACTAATAGTCAAAGGCTTGTGTTAATGTTCGATTGCCAACAAGTATGTGTTTGTGTAGGGAACTGAGGATTAAGGCTCTTTATTATTGGTGAATGTGTTTGTAGATCGTTGTGGATTTTCCTGGAAAAACCGTGGTTGGGTTTGTTTGGGATGTGAATTTTATTATGTTATGTTAGATTATAGATATAATAATATATAGTATATATAGTATATATACTATATTATATTATATATATTATATATAGTATATATATTATAGATTAATATATTGTTATATATAATAGTATTTATATATAATTACTATATATGTTAAATTACGGGATAACAGCAAAAGATTAACCGAAATGTAGAAGTGCTGTGGACCAAAAGACCAAATTATTACTTTGCGTTAAATAGTTTGTTAGATGTTTATTTACTGATTAATGTTTATGGAAAAGGCTACCCAAAAAAGTTTCTCTTTTATGGTCGTTGCATGCAACTCCGGATCCTTTTTTGTTTAACCCCTTTTACTACGCACTACGCAAAGCTTTTACTTGATTAGTTAACACTTATAACTATTATTAGAAACCCATTCTAGGGCATTCTCTAATTTGTCCAGTTCGTCTTATAGCTAAAGCTGGATACCCTAAAGAAAATTAATATTAAAGTATTAGTTTCCTCGAGAAAAAGAGAAAAGGGGAAAAAGGAAGGGAAGAACTCCAAATACTAGGTGAGATTAACTCAGGCTCCAGAATCAGAGCATACGATGACTTCTTCTTCTTCTTCTTCTTCTATCTTCGTCTTCTTTCTTCTTTCTCCTAAATATATCAATTACCTTTTTCCTCTTCTCCTACCTCCCACCTCCTTCTCCTCTCCAAACTTCCTCAACTCCTTCCCTCCAATGTCTCCTCTAAAGCCCTCTCATCTTCACTCCTCCTTGTCAAGGGTCTGCCAATTGTTCTTGCTTCCACCCATCGAAGCATCCTTTAATCAAAACCTTTAGTCTTGCAGTTGTCGATTGGAGATAGATATCTATTTGAAGTCTCATATTGCTTACTTTTGACGTGGAATGTATTCCGTCCACCAAGGTCTTAGAGTCAGAGTATATCCAGATGCCAAGTGGTTCAATCCCTATTACCTCCTCCCACCACCAAGCGTTGATGAGGATACCGGCTTCCATCCCTTCGATTAAACCAAGAGTCTCCGCTTTCATCGTAGATCTTGCTTTCCTTTTCTCCATCTTTTTTAAGGTAAAAAAAATGGACTACTTTTTCCTGACTATCTACCAGCTCACAGATTATATCCAATTCTGCTCCCGGGTCTTCATCAATCACTTTCCTCATAGGACGCGTCATCCGTAAGACGAACTAATCTTTAAGATTCCCTTGAGATCTCGAATCGGAGTATCTCCAACTCTCGATTTTTACACTTCTCGAATATATGCCTAGTGAGTTTCCGGTCATATGCCTTCGGGTTAGTGTCCACTTTTGCAGTTAGTCGTGTTCAATATGACTCACTGGGTAAGCCAGATCTGACGAGTGTGTGCTTGCCACGTCATTTTTCCAATAGAGGCATCAGTATGACTTCGTGAATTCACTGTTCTTGTAGTACGCGTGTGCTTTGTAGCTCTCTTGTCAAGGTATCTCTATGTTTCCTCATATTACCCTGTCTGTGTGATAGTAGATTCCTTGTTTCTCCACCTGATCACAATCCACTCCAATACCGGAATTCGCCTCTCTCTTCACCTCCACCTGTCAATCTAATTGTTAACGTATTTCATTTGGACTTGTGACGAAACTCTTGCTGAGACTCGCGTAAGCAAAATCGTAACATGGTACAATGGATTAACTACGAGTTTCCCTTGTTCTCTCCAGTTAGACATCGTAGGGAGGTTGCCAGTTTGCTCGCTGATACTCCCAATCCTTTAGGATTGTAATCCACCATCTCATACCACGGTCTGCAGCATCTTTCAAACCGTAAACGGACTTTTCTTAGTTCCATATACAGTCTTTCTGTTTCTTCTTCTAAAAGTGGCCTAACCCACACATCTCTTTCATTCTTTTCCTTGTAGGTAAGCAGTTCTTGTATCTATGGTTTCTACACTCCCCATCCATTAAAAAACAGCAGTGAGGATCATGCAAAATTCATTATATCTCTCCAGAGCACGTTGGGGCATCAGTCGCAAAAAGGACCTCATTTTCTTTCTAATTTCACTATTTTCTCCTTTCCTATTTTTTCTTTACGGTTTCCATCTTGTATCCGCATTACACATTTTATGAGAGTGTTTTTGTCCAGCTGTTCTCTACCACCTCATAAAGCCGTCATTTTTCTTCCAATAGTTAATTCCTCTCTTTTTGCTTCTGTCTATTTCTTCTATCGCCGGAATCTACCGTACCATCCCTTCTGTGTTCCCTCTCTGCTTTCTCTCTCCGAATCCTATTTTCCTTGTTTGCTGCCACGTTTCGTCCTCTTCTGTGTATTGTCTTAACTCCTTGGAAATGCCTATCCACTGGGCTTACGCATCTTCAAGACATTGTATGTCGTTGAGACCATTCATCTATAGTACCCTATCTAGGTGCTTTTCCAGCTCTACTAACTATTTATAATGTTCCTTGTACCAGAGTATCTTAGTTCTACCACAATCATATACCTCTGTTCCTTGTTTTCAACGTTCTGGTTTTCTTGGGAATCAGTGGAATCTTCTTTTCTTCTGCTTATCTTCTCTATCTGTAGATTCTTCTTCTACATTGTTCGCCTTCATCTGTTCACTACTGGATTCTTCTTCTAAGTATTGTCTTGTAGGCCCCATCGCTCCTCCATCTTTATTTCCGTTTTAGCTCTGGATGTTTCTTCTCCTACTTCTTCTCATCCTCCCTGGTGGGGGGTAATCTCGCTTCTTGTGGATATGTACTCTGATAATTTGCCATTCTTACAGTGCCCCCGTGTTTCCGGACCACTGTTTTCCCCAATCTTCGACAACCCGTCCGCGAGGGTCCTCTCCATTCTGCTTTCTGCCTTCCCTTTTGTAATATACCTCTTCTCCCGGTATCGCTAACTCAATATTGTGTTCCCTCACATTTTGTCGGAGTGCTCTTTTTATTTTTTCTTCAGATTCTTGTCTAATGTGTATTTCTCTGGCTTTATGAAGACCTGTCAACACGTTCCTTAATATCGCACTCTCTTCTCCTTCCTCCAACGTTCCTAGCCACCGGACGCACCAAAGGTAATTTTTATCTTACAGCACCGCACCAAGAAGTAATTTTTATATCACAGCACCGCACCGGACCCCACCCGATACATCTATCAATCCTATTTCAGAGATGGTATGCATTTAATTAAAAGTGTATTTGTATTTAGATATGTTTCAAACATGCAGAATGGAAAATATATGATAATAATTATAATTAAAAACGTATGATAATAATTATAATTAAAAACATATGATAATAATTATAAACCTCATTGGAGAATTCCAGTCCATTGTCACTAAACAATTCTTTTGGGGCTCCAAATAAACTGATCCATTTTTCTATAATTCTCTTTGTGATTTCTTCTGGTTTCTTGCTTTTTACCCAGCTTGCCTGGCAATAACGAGTTGCGCGGTCGATCATCACTAAAAAATTTTCCTTCTACTGCCCCCAGATCCATACAGGGACTACGATCATTAAAACACTCTTCCCAACGAAGTCCGACATCCGGTCTGAGCTGAGTCCCTTATTTAAAACTCTTTACTAGCACACATTCACAATTTTCGTGCATGTACTTCTAGACTCCGTGTCGACTTATCACGGCTATCTTTCATTTCTTCTGTTTAAGCGCAATATCTCTTGTATGCAGATATTGCGTCCCGATTCAGATCCTCCAAGCTCAATTTTTTCAATTCGATGGGACTGACTCAAATCTGCGTGGATGTGTAGGTTCATTTATGCCTTCGTCGTTGCCGTTTAGTGAGAATTTTCTCAGAAATTCTATCTTTGGTGTCTCTCGTGATGACCAAGACAATTTCTGTATTGAGTGTTCTTGAGTTGCCAATCATGTATGTCACTTGCATCCACCTCTTTGTAGTGGGTCTCGAGAAGTTATCTTGTCAGATTCATTTTGTTTTCATTGTCTAGTGCTACGATGTCCATCCGTTCATCGTCCTTTCAAGACCCCAAGGCGTTCTCCACTTCTAACCACGTTCAGTCTCGATGAGAAAACCGTCGCATAATCACAGATGTTGGCGATGGTCATGTTAATAGTATCTTACAAACATAATACTCTGTCTCAACCAATACATGAGGCTTCCTTCCTTCTCGCTCACTGTCATGCCAAGACATTTTCCTTTCTTTCTCTCGCCAGACAACTACCCACTATCCGTGCCTATCATCTCTCCCCAATAACGTGAGTGTCTACAACCAGTGGTCAATCAGCTCAAAGTCGATCATAATGCCCTGTGATTTTCTTGCTTTTTCGTAACTGCAGTAGACTTCTTTTACTCACTTCTTTCTCTCCTTATTCTGCCGATATTATTTGTTCTTGAATCCTGTTCATTGTCGAGCGGAGTTTCATGTCATTCATCGTCACTCCCTTACCTCTGCTGCGGGACCACTTGAAGGCAAATTGTATTAGGATCTACAAGAAATCATGCATTTGTGAACACACATCCTGATATGGTAGGATTTTTTCTTTTCAAGTTATATCCTTTATCTCCTTTTTCTTGAATCTTTCCACCAAAACCAGCCACAAGTTTCTTCTTTCTTTTTTTGTCCGTCTCCATATTAATCTCCATATAGAGTAATAAGAGCTCTCTTAAGTCCTTAAAAGTTCCAGTTCTCCTTTTCGCGCAGTACGATAGAGTAGTTGGTTTCTGTTCTATTTTAGTAAGGTTTTTGCGATGCGCTCAGACTACATGACAGAGGATCGTAATCTTCCAGCCAGAAATCCACTACCGCGACGCAGCGACATTCTCTCTCCGTTATTTGTCTGGTAGTTCTAGTATTGAATCACTCTAGTTCCGCTTCCTCCTTTAATTTCTTTGTATTTTAAAATATTTACTTATTTTGTCAAACTTATCTTGTGTCCTTTCCCTGCCGTATTGTTCATCCAATCGCTTAATTATAGCTTCTTTTCCTCCTACTGATTGTAATCTTCCGTAGACAAGTAGTCTCTGAACAAATTTGAATTCCCTTTCTCGCTAAACCTAACATCATGTTCGTACTTGCTGGATATTCGACATTTCTTCCCTTCTGCAAGAAAAAACGCACAAATCTAATGAGTTTTTTCACGCATTCTAGGTCCCGTCACACTTCGTTTCGCGCGGTACCATCGGGACATGCCTGCTTTTTGTGGTTCTTCCTTATTTCCTTTCCTTTGATGAGTTCTTTATTCTACTACTTTAACTATAAAGGTGCTATTAACTCTAAGGTACTAAGCACAAAAATAAACTTTACCAAGTTGAAAAAATTAACACAAAAAAAAATTCAAAATAGAAAATTGGAATTTTGAAAAATAAAATATGAATTGTATATTTATTTATATGTGGCTATGATTTTTTTTATTTAACTAAAACTATTTAAGTTATGAGGATTATGGGAAAAGGTACCAGAATAAGACCTGAAATCAGGATTAGTGGTAAAATTTTAGTATAATTTTTTGTTTAACCCCTTTTACTACGCACTACGCAAAGCTTTTACTTGATTAGTTAACACTTTAGTTACTATTATTAGAAAACCGATTCTAGGGGGCATTCTCTAATTTGTCCAGTTCCTTATACCTAAAGTATACCTAAAGAAAATAATAGATAAATATTAAGTTTAACACTTTGCTATTAGAAGGGGAAAGAAGGGGAAAAAAGGGAAGAGGGGAAACTCAATACCTAGTGGAGATTAACACGATCTTCTGAGTTGTTGCTTGCATAACTTCTTCTTCTTCTCTCTTTCTTCTACGTCTTCACTCCTATTCTTCCCCTCTTTCCTCCTATTATGATTAAACGAATATATATATATTTTATTAGTTAATAATATTAGATAATAATATATATATATAGTAGTAATAGGTAAGTATTAAATATGTTAGTTATTAGTAGTATAGTAATAGTAGTATAGCAATATAATCCTATATTAGCTATATATACTATATATGATATAGATATATATATATTAATAAGTATATATATATATATATATATAATATTTTTTTTTTTTTTTTTTGTGCATAAAAGGGTTAATTATTTCAACTAGTGTTGTTCCATTAACGAAGGTTTAAAAGAGTACCCTTAATAATGTAAATTAAAAGGATACCACCACTTCCCTGTGGAAAGCAAAACTTTGGCTTCCAGAGGAGTGAGGCACACCTAACCTCGGACGGGCCTCCCCGCCAACACTCTGGTCAGAGGCAACACTTGGGTCATTTTTAATCAGGATCTGATTTGTATACAGTTTTTTCGTGCTAAACCGCACAATTATTTTGTATAAATTCACATACGCCTAAGTTGGATTGAACCTTACCCTTAAATGTAAAACCAGAGTGTTACCTTCTTGGACCACTATTCTCTCCTAGTCGGGCATTCCTTACTACATTTCAGATCCACTTGTATTTTTTGTCGGTCTCCGTAGCACACTCACCGACCTGGATGGAGTAATACCTGTGTGGCCACCTGCAACTTGTTAAATCAAAATCCTATGCTCAATCTTGCATGTCCTCTGCTGGTACAAACTTATCCCAACAATTTTCCCTATTTCCTTTGAAGGCTCTAACTTCTCAACCTGTTACGAACATAAACATTCTTGGGTCTGAACATAAGCAAAAAATTGTTCTGGGGAAACCCTTCGGTATTCTCACATCGGTTCTGCAAAGAGGTGAGATTTTTGTTCAGGTTTCTGGAGATTTTTTTCCCTCTGCACAACTACTCCAGCTATATAAGGACCTTATTTGGCGGACTGTTCTAGCATCTGGGGGGCTGCGGATCTACCCTTCTTTATAGTCTAAAGAAGCTAAAAGAACAACAACTGTCCCCTTCTTTCAAAACTCCCTGACCCTCTACTCTGCGACGTGACGTTGGCGACGCACTCTTTTTCTTGATAGTACTATTAACGCAGATAGTTTTAGTGGTGGACCGCTCGACATTCCACCCCATTGAGCGTCCCGCACCGTGAGCAAAGAGCGTTGATTTTGCTCTCGCGATGATTTTGACATGAGTATTGAAAGCCACAGACTATGTCTTGTGTTTTATTTTACCTCCCTCCTTTAAGTAATTTCACCCTATGTGGAACTCCTTGCCATTCTCTGTTTTCCAACTGTATTTAATCTTGCTTTCTTTAAAGCACGTCCTGCGCTCACCGGAGAAGAATTTTATGAGATGATTTTATGTGTATTTTATTTTCGCCCCCTCTTGAAAGGCCCGGGCCCGTCAATTTTGTGTATCTGGGTATAAAAAAGAGAAAAAAAAAGATTCTAAAATTTTCTAGAGCCCAGTCGAATTAAAAGAAAATGGAATATACAAATTTATTCTGATTAATTGTTTTTTATTTTATTTTATTTTTTAATTTTTTATTTTATGTCTAATTTATATTTCTTTCCTTTTTAGGTACGAGGTTGTGATTAAATGCTCATTTTTTCGTCTTGATGCAAAATTTTATGGTAAGTAAGGATTGGTGGATGTGACTAGTGGTCCATATTTCTATTACAGTTGAAGTACACTAGATGAATCACTTTAAGAATCAGTGATAATTTCTAAATCTTTATCTTCAATTACTAATTGAACAAGTCTCACGTTAGTTAAATGTAGTGATTTTGATTCAAGTTATTCTATTATGTATAGGGTAATGAAAACTAAATAATTTATGCATTTGAAACAACTAAAACTTATATATTTAAGAGAAAAAAAGGGGGTGGGTAATGGGGGATGTGATAAATTTTTCTTTATACGGTGTTCTATATGCTATTCATTGTCAATTTCTGCGCAAATTAATAATATAGTGATTTCATTGCCAAATATAAGCTAATATTGAGTCATTCTGGCGGTCAATACTGGTCTGAGCGGAGTCTTGTATGATGTTTTGAGGTAGTGGTGTGTCACGATGTTTATGTAATTAGTTTTTCTGGTGTTGAATAATGTCTATTGTATCCGACTTTCAATTTATTATATTTTTATAGAAGTATTATACAAGCACTCCGTGTGGCTGATGAATGCCATGTGAGTTCCTGAGGGAAGCCAAGAAAAACTGTTAAGTTTTTAACTAGGTACCTTGAGTATAGTAAGGAACAGTGAATCTAACATAGCACATTAAAAAGAAACAGTCTTTCATGATGTAGAATTGATCCGTATAAATTGGTTTAGATGTATAGGACAGCTCGAGTGCTGTGAATTAAGCTGTTGTTGTTTTTTTTTTCAGATATGAACTTATACATGAACAAGATGCATTTTTCAATTATCATTTTTCTTTTTTTGCCCATGGTTGGAACTACGTCGTGTTGCATGGTTTATGAACAGGATTGGATGTGGTTTCCTGTGAACTATTTGTTATTTTTGGCATGACGTATAAATTCGGAAACAATTATATGGATATAAGCAATAATTTTTTTAAATGATTAACGTTTGTTAGGAGTTTTATTGTGAGTTGCATAATTACAATTATTAGTTATGTAATGAATTATCAAGAAAAAAAAATTTTTTCCTTCGCAATTTGTTAATATTATTTTAGCAAAAGCGTTCAAAGAAAGATTATTAGGCGATACCCTTCATCCATACTGTGATAAATATTATCAAAATGTTTAAAAATTTTAACAAAGGCTGACATACAGTTATAATATAATGTTAATATCAAACTGGTATTTAAAGAATGACAGAGAGAGAGAGAGAGGCTTGGGTTAATCTTTCCTTTAATTCTCCTGACTCGATGGTATTCCTTAAGAAATTAAGAGTGTATTCTTTATGAAAAATCTATTAACATGATATCGGCGTTTGAGTCTTGATTCCTTCTGATAACATTGCCAAAATCAAGAATTGGTAGTATTACATGGCCCATTAATAATGACGTATTAATTTACGTTAAAAGAAATATTTAGTTTTCCATCTCAATTAATAATTACATAATCTTACTTAGCTTATTTTGGAAAACTAGGTTAGAAGTTTTTTTAAACTGTAATTGGTGTTTAGCTGTATGAGGTAAATCTGAGCGCTCGTTAATTTAAGATGGTTAGTTTTTCTGTGTTAATAGAGCGATGGATGAATATTTGAGCTATATTTGCTATTATATTAGTGACGTCAATGACTAGGTCTGATTGTTTAACATAGTTTATGTAAGAATCTAGAATCTGTTCCCACTATAACCAAAATTTGGCGATTTTTTTTTTATACCTCAAACAATTTTTAGATGCGGAGAAAGAGAAACTGTGGGATCTGAAGTGTGTTGTCACAGTTCAGGTACAGACCATCATTTTCAAAAACATAAAAGATTGTATACCCCTTTTTGTAATAGCCCGCGGCGTCCGAGGTCCGGGGCCTCTTTCAAAGAATCGCTTTAGATTTAATGAGAATGTCCCCAGATTGCTTCGGTGGGACGATGATTAGTGGACACGTCTGGAGAAGTGAACAGTCTACGGGGGGCCTGGGGACATTTTGTGGCAGATATTAGGGAGGCCATGGGTCTGGGTTGAGTTTAAACCTGTATTTTGAATATTGCAGGTTGGGGGTGGTGCGGCCACATCTTAGTGTGATGAAGATGATTGGATGTTAGGGAAGAGGAGTCGAATGGCATAATGCAATTCCGTGGTTAATTTCATTTAGCTAATATGTTTGGCGTTGTCAGGTTTTCATAAATAACTGTTCAGTTAATGTTGCATGTTGTTGTTGTTATAAGAGTATGTTTCCCTGTTGGGCGCCGTATGTTGTTTAGGATTTGTGTTGTATAATAAGGGCTGGAGAGGATGGGAGTGTGTTTTAACCTGTGGTTTGAGTAGGTGGAGAAAGTGCGTTGGCCAGGGGTGTTGTGGTCGTGTTTGGTGTTTTGCTTGAACTGTGTAACTAATCATTCTAAATTGTTTATCTACAGTCGGTAATATTTTTTTTCTTGATGTAAGTGTCTGGTGGAGTGTAAGTTTGCTACTGCTTGATGTTACTGAAGTACATTGTTTTGAGGTGGTTTGAAGTTTTCTCTCAGGTTTCCATGGGTTAAATAATTGGTGCCCATAAGGTGACGCGTATTATGTTGGCGATGGATGTATGTTTGTAGATGGCGATGGATATTTGTTCATTTGTTGCTAATGTCCGCGCTAGCGGTATTGTTCTTGTATGTTTAGTCCTATTTGCTGGATTGTTATGATTTTTCAAATGAGAGTTGTTGTGAAGTAGTGTGTTCCCAGTCGTTCTCCAAGAGATTAGTTAAATGTTGTGTTTGTTTATTGGAACTATGAGTTGTTGTAAGAGCAGGCATTGGGCGGTTTGTAGTGCAAGGTTGGCGGTCTTGTTGTGGGATTGTTGTGGATGTAGTGATTGTAGGGTGCTGATGCAGACTTCTTGCGAGTTAAGCGTGTGTGAATTGTCGGTTAGATTAATTGATGATCAAAGTAGTTGTTGATGTTGTTAGGTTCTGGGTTGTGGTGGTGGTTTTATGTGAGATGATGTCATTACGTAGGTTGTATATTGTGTGGCGAGGATTTGTGTTTTGTAGGTCGGGTGAATAATTAAATGTGGGATAGGGAGGATAGGTTGCTCCTTAGTACGCCATTTTTTATGTTTACTGTTACATGATTTTCTTGTTGTTTATCGTATTTGGCTGTCGTCCCTGATAGAAATTGAGGTAACCAGTTTTTTTTAAATTAGTGGATGTTGATTGTTACTAGATTTTATGGATTAGATTTGACTTGGTGACTATATCAAAGGCGCTTGGTTAATGTCGATTCCAACAGTATGTTTTGTGTAGGGAACTGAGGATTTGAAGCTCTGGTGTTATTGGGTTGGGTTGAATGGTGTTTGCTGAATCGTTGTGGTTTTCCTAGAACCGTGTTGAGTGTTTGTGTTGGGATGTTAGGATCTTATCTATGTGTTTAGATGATGGTATAGTACAATTTTAATCTGTCTATATAGGATATATATATAAATTATATATATATTATATATATAATATGATATATATATATATAGCTATATATAGTAGTATATATATAGTAGTGATAATATGTATATATATAATATTATAATAATAGTAATATATAGTATCATTATATATTATAGTATATATGGTATATTACAATATAGCTACCTATAAAAAATGAGTTAGTTTTGTATAATCATCATGACCCTAAGTGATTGAACCCTTACCTTAACAATGGTGAATAAAGAAGCTCAAACAATTATTTTGAAAGCAAAGCTTTGGCCTTCCCAGAGGAGTGAGACATTCTAACTCGGCGCGGATCCTTCCCCGCTCTCGCTCGGGTCAGTACAACACTTGGGTACTTTTTAATCCTGGACGTGCTGATTTGTATACAGGTTTTTTCGTGGCGCATAAACCGTAACATTATTCTTGGGTATAAATCAATTGACCTAAACGGGATTGAAACCCTTACCTATAAGATGGTAGACCAAGAGTGTTACGCTCTTGACCAACTAGTTTCGTCTTCCTTCTTGGCATTCCTTACATAATTCAATCCACTCTTATTTCTTTCGGTTGGCTAGCACCACTCACCGACCGCGGGATGGGATAAGATCCCTGTTGGCACCGCAACCTTGTTAAATTCAGAATCTGAAAAGTCTTAAGACTTCTTTACATCTCAGCTCTACAGAAAACTCCCAATTTTTGGCCTGTTTCCTTTGAAGGCGTCTTACTTCTCGACCTGTTTACAACATACAACATTCTTCGGTGCTGAAGCATTAAACACAAAAATTTCTTGGAAACCTCGTGATTCACATTCGCGTTGCAAAAGGAGGGTTGAGGAGTTTTGTTCAGAGTTTCTGGATATTTTTTTCTTCTGCACAACTACACCAGCCACTATAGTAAGACTTATTTTGGCGGACTGTTCTAAGATCTGGCGGGGCTGCGGACTCTACCTTCCTTATATACGTCATAAAGCTTAAGAGACTAACAAACTGGTCCGCTTAAACTCTCTTGTCCCTCATCTCTGCGAGCGTGAGTGGCCTGCCCCAGACTCTTTTTCTAATAGTAGACTATAACCGGCAGATAGTTTTTAAGGGAGTGTTGGCCGCTCGCAGTCCGACCTCCATTGCGTCGCCCACGTAGCAAAGGGGTGTGGTCTCGCATGAATTTTGCGTGATTGTATTGAAACCACAGACTTGTTTGTGTTTTTACGATAGGCTTGGTGGGATTTTGTGTGGTAGTCTTAGTTTTCTGCCCTTCTTGAAAAGGGCCCAGCCGTCAATGGTTGTAATCTGTATAAAAAAGGAAAAAAAAAGAAAATGATGAAAATTTCTCTGAGAGCCAATCCAATGAAGAATCTGATATTACATTTACTTCCTGATTATTTTTTATTTAGTATTTTAGTTTAATTTTTTATTTATATCTAATTTAATTTGCAGTCTTTGTTCAGCTTCTTCAATTAAATAGCTTCATTATTTTCGTACTTGACATGCAAAATTTTGTTGAAGGTAAGGGATGTTGTGGTGTGACTATGCGTTCCAATTATTTCTATTTAATTTGAATTACCACTAATGAATCTAACTTTAATCTGTATAATATCTAAGTCTTATCTCATTTACTAAATGACAAGTTCACGACTTATTAAATGTAGTGATTTTGTTCAGTATATTCTGATTATGTATGAGGTAATTGAGAACTAATTAATTTAGGACTTTGAAAATTCAAACCTCGTATATATTTAAGAGAAAAGGGGGTGGGTATGGGATGTGAGTGAATTTTCTTTACTAGGGTGTTCGATGTATGACGTATTCATCAATTTAGCTGCGGCAATTAATAATAATCTGATTTCATTGCAAATTTATAGCTAATATTGAATCTATTCTGGCTCAATACTGGTTGGAGACGGTCCTTGTATAATGTTTTTGTGTTGCGCCTAAAGTAAATAGCTCGTTTTCTTTAATAAACTAATTGTACTCTATAGTTTCATCATTATCCATTTTTATTTAACGGCTATATACAGGACTCCTTAGCTGTGAAGCCATGTGAGTTCCTGAGGGAAGCCAAGAAAAACTGTTAAGTTTTTAACTATGGTACCTTATGTATATTAAGGAACCAGTGAAAATCTAACATACACATTAAAAAGAAACTAGTCTTTCATGAAGTAAATTGAAGCCTATAATTGGTTTAGATTATAGGACAGCTCAGTGTCTGTGAATTAAGCTGTTGTTTTTTTTTTTTCAGATGAATGTTATAACATGACTAGATCGTGCAGCAACAATTATCATTTTTTTTTTTTTTTGCCCATGTTGGAACTACGTCGTTTGATTGATTTATGAACAGGATTGGATGGTGTCCTAGTAAAAAATATGTTTTTATTGCAATATTCACATAATCCGCGAGATAATTTGGTATTCTTTTGGCATTTAAGATTTTTTTAAAGCTCATTAGTTAGTTACTATTATTATTTATATATGAAAAACAATAAAAAAAAAATAAGTTTCCTTCGCATTTCTGGTAATTATTATTTTAGCCGTAATTTTGGCCAATCTTAAATTGATTATTAGGCGGATTACGCCTTATCCTACTGTGATAAATTATTAAGCAAAATGTTTTTAATATTTATGGTTGGTAGGGAACAACTACATGATTGAAAATATATAATAAAAAATTAATAAATCATTGGCTTCTTTTTGACATTACGCATACATTGCTTTGTTTTATTTAATAGGTTTATCTCTTCCTTAATTCTACTTTTGAACCTATGTTATTTCCTTAATTGAAATTATAAGTAGTGATTCTATGGAAAAATCTACTTAATTAGTGATATCGGCTTTGATCTTAATTCCTGGCTTAACATTGCAGAAATTTGAAAATTTGTTTAGTATTAAGGCCCATAATATGACGTTTAACGTTTTAACGTTAAAGAATCTTTTAGTTGGTTCGATCAATGGAAACAATTGCATATCTGTAGCTTAAAGCTTAATTTTGGAAAATCTGGGGGTTAAGCTATTTTTTAAACTAATTGGTTTTAGATTGTAAGAAAAACTTCTGGTCCTTTAAGTTTTAATGTGTTTCTTTTAATTAGCTTTTGTTATTGGTATGTTATTGAGCTTATTTTGCTTTGTTGTTTTGAAAGATTAAACACTAATGTAGTGAACGCTCAGTATTGATCAGGGTCTGTAATGTTTAAACATAGGTTGTCAATGGTAAGAGTTCTCAAGTTCTATGTTCCACGGCTTAACCAAGATATGGGTGTTATTTTGATACCTCGAACCAGGTTTTAAATGTGGAGAAACTGTTGGAATCTGAAGTGTTTGTCACATTCAAGGTAATTGACCATATTTAAAAAAAGAAAAAAAAATAAAAATATAACTATATATATATATATATATATATTATATATATATATATATATATATAATAATATATATATTATATATATATATATATTATATATCTATATATACTATATATATATATATATATATATATATATATATATATATATATATATATAGTAATACTTCTTTTCTTTCTTCTTAACCTTCCTCTGTGCCCCAAGCATTGGGGGTTAAAAGGTCTGTACAAGCATCCGGAAAGAAATGCTAGGTGAGGAGAATCATATAAACAATAACCTGTTCAGAACAAAAGTGTTAAGGAGCAGCCTATTACCGCCCCCTCTTAGACAATTCATTTAGTGGAAAAGCTTCGTCACGAAGCAGGAAAAATCACTCGACATTTTAGAGGATCATGGGGAGCACCGCGGACACGGAACGCCCTTCACTTAGTTTAGGTTAAGAATCGTACTTAAATGGAAGTAGGTTTCTAATTTGGCAGGTTCAATTCCCTCTGACTCTTCACCGAGTGGTTGGTAGCTTGAACTACTATTGCCTCCCCATAACTGAATACCCACACCCAAAGTCTATCTGCCATCAATTTCAGGCACCGTTATTATAATCTGTCCGACTTTACTTGGCCCACATTAACATTTAACGCATCGAAGCTTCTAAGGGCAATTTCATATCTCTTTTCAGGATCATACTCTCTGGCTAATTTTCACACAAACTTGGTAACTCGCTGAGAATTTTTCTCAGACTGTCCTCTTCCGGCGCCCAGGCCCGTTCGTGTTGTCCCAACACACTGGCTCAGGTAATAGTATGTTTCGTGCGAATGTAACAAGCCAAAAAAACCAGGTGCTCAAATATAAAGTAATTACATGTCGTTTTCATCATGACAAGTATTGGAAAACCAAGAATGACCAAGTCTCCAAAGTCCATGACTTTTAATTACACTATTAACAAATTTGCTCTCCTGAATTACCCAGTTTACTTTCGGTTACTAACACATACATAATAAACATCCTCAATATAGCCAGTATCCAAGATTCCGGATGCATCACCCTTGTCGTTATGGATCAACTTTCCTTAATTTCAGCAAGAGCCTAAAGGCTGTTGGTCTCCATATGGAGTTTCGTCCATCTGAAAACCTATTTGTGGCATACCTTAGAGAATTTCCAACTATTTATAGGACTTCTTATTATATAGGTCCCAGAGACTGGCATGGTATGTCCATTCGCAAAAGAATTATCCCGCCCAGATACCAGATAAACCCACGGGTAAAGATGCGCAAGGGGTTAACCCATGACCAGTACCCCCTCAAATGTGGTAAGGTAATATGCCATGATAGAGAAATGGGAAGGGAGTGGCCCCACTCCAAGGACTTGAGCTATGTCCCCGTCCTCCCTTATCATACATTATCACTCAAATCCGAATGAAATGTGACGCAATGATCAAAACCCTTCCCCTGGCCTTATTCACAAGAAAAACCATTGTTCCATCTAACACCTCTGAATCATCGTTTCTATCAATATTAATTTTATACTCTCCTGTGTGTTTGTAATCTAAGCTAAAGATATTTCAATCCTGAAAAGCATGCTAGCTTAGAATAAATTAAGCTAATCGTGTATTTATTCTGTGCTAGTAAGAATAGACTGCTTATTCTATTTTGAAGTCTCTTATTGGCTAACTTCGAAGAATATGCATTGTATATAAAAGAAATTTGAACCACTGGCCTTCGTCTTAGCATTTGCCTAACAGTTTACTATGAATCGTACGAATGTACTTTTTACAGAGTCCAGATGGTACTGTTTCTACTCTTATGGGTGTAGACAAGTTGTCTTATACGTTATAAGTTAAATGCATCTTACAGAATTTTTTAATGGAGTCCAGCAACTGGATACATAACTTAATCTAGACGTTTGATACTTACTACGATAATTAAACCTTTTAAATAATACCTGCTTAATTTAAGCGGTATCATACTTTAATCTTTCACAGGTTGTATCATACTTAATAATTTTCTCATTTTATCATTTCTGGAGACTAAATCTGTCATTGTCTCACAATAGGACATAATGGACAATCGTACGGTAGGGCAATCGCTATATACGATTCGCTGACTTAATTAGTCTTGATAATATGATTTCTATTATTCATTTCATTGGCAGGAATATGGTGTTATCGATGTAGTCGCTGCCAAATTTATAGAATTTTACTTCGTCATAAGGTTAATTAATTATCAATCAAATTTTAACGTCTGAATATTGTTATTAAAATATTAACTCGTTACTAATCTTACGTCAGATAATGATTATTGATGAATATGCTCCTAAGGTGTTCTTATCTTTAATTCATAGGTAATATGAAAGAATTTGGTTAAATCCTATGTAAGTAATTATTATAGGTAATATATTAATAATAAGGTAGTTGAGTTTAATATTAATTAATGTAGTACTTTATTATGTTGTATTATAAGTTCGAATGTTAATTTCAGTATAGATAAATAGTTAATAATACATATATTATCGTGAACATAATCAATTAAGAGTTATAGTAATTACTCATAGTGTAACAATATATTATTATAACTATAATAAATATTGTATATATAATTTATATATATTAATATATATATGTAATATAAGTAACTGATAGACATTGAAATATATTATTTAAATTTAGATTAGGTTTACGCTTATTT
>JABUQX010068201.1:30000-32385 GCA_015478945.1 Trachelipus rathkii | reverse complement strand
CTGGATGCTTTTTAGCGACGCGGTAAAAAAAAATAAGGTTTTCTTTGCCTGGTTATTAGAAGCCAACAGGGGCTAGCAACCTTCCTTTCCTTATTACGCGCAAGAAGCACGATCCATCTTGGAAGCTCTGGGAGAACGAAGTTTGAGCCTAATGAAGTAAGATGTTATTTCTACTGAGGGGTGAAAACCTACTAAGAGTTGTCTAACTCCAGGATTGGCGTCGGAAATCATGTGCCGAGAAATAGTTTCCTAGTGTGCTCTTTAGGATCAAGAGTTTCGCCGGGGCCAAACGAAGAAGATGCTGCATCCAACTGATAGGTGAAAACCCACCGGGAGATGGTAGAGTAAGTTAGAAGAAGTAAGTAAGGTAAGAAGTAATTAAGTAAGTAAGTAAGTAAAGTAAGTAAGTAAGTAAGTAAGTAAAGTAAGTAAGTAAGTAAGTAAAGTTAGGATAGTATATATATATATATATTATATATATATATATATATATATAATATATATATATATATAATATCAACATAACTACATATAAAAACTATATACAACGTAATATATAATATATATTATATATATATATATATATAAAAATGAAAGTCAGAGATCCGGAATCACTCTCTTCAAATAAAGGTGTAATTAATTGAAAAATTAAATACCTGTCTCATTCTTACCTAATAATATTAATTAGGTTAGTGCCTAAATCCATTTTTCCACCTAACAATGTCATACATACACACACACACACACACAACACAGCACATAACATAATTATATATATATATATATATATATATATATATATATATATAATAAATATATATATAATAATATTATATATATATATATATAATATATATATATATATAATATATATATATATATAATATATATATATATATATATATATATATATATATATACATAATAATATATATATAATTATATATTATATATATATATATATATATTATATATATATATTATATATATATGATATATATATATAATATAATATATATATATATAATATATATATATATATATTATATATATATTATAATTATATATTATATATATAGTTATTATAATTATATATTAATATATAATTATTATTAGGGATTATATATTACAATTATATATATAATATATAATAATATATAGTCATATATAGATATAGATATATCATCTAGCAACATATAGCATATATCTTGGCAGGTCTTGAGTTGGTTTAGCTTCATCGTTTACGGCTTATTCAAAAAGAAACGTAAACAAAAAAAAATTTTGTTTCGCTTTACTTATTCAAATTTAAAATTTTTAAAAGGAAAACCAATTCCATTTGGTTTGTTGATTTTGATATTTCTCAGACATTAGTAAATGAAAGTGGACGAAGTTATAATGTTGTAACATAAAGGTATTTTAATCTTGTTCGAAATACTAAACCTAACCTGTCTACCTTGAATTTACCTACTTGGTTGATGTGCTGCGTGGGGGCCCAGACCCTTCATTATTTGTTAATTTAAAGGTATATATATCTGCTAGTGTATTATATAATCACGGCAATATGGTAAAATGTTAGTTAAAATAATTTAATTTCCAATCACTCCACAGTCTGGGAATATTGCGGGCACAACCCCGTAGAAAAATGTTTTGAACGTGCCACGCATTGCATTTTAGTTCTTCAATATTTTAGATGGAAATGTCCTGTTCCTTCTAAGTTAATTTAATACTAGTACGATAAGGGTTGGCCAATACACTAGTGTGCGGTAGTGGTGAAGGTGTGCTATTTTGGAAGAGGTGCGGTGCGTGCGGTGCGTGCGGTTGCGGTGCGCATAATTGCTACACAATATTCATTCTTTTACTATGTAGTAGTAGTACTATACGATTTTCCGTAACATATCTACATTGATGACTAGTCAGCCATATTGTAATGAATAATATAATAATAATAATAATAATAATAATAATAATAAAATAATAATAATGAAAATAATAATAAAAATAATAATAATAATATAATAATAATAATAATAATAATTAATTAAAATGAATAATCATAATTGCATAATCAGAATATAAAATAACAATAACAATAACTAATAACAATAACAATAACAATAACAATAACAATAATCATAATCATAATCATAATCATAATCATAATCATAATCATAATCATAATCATAATCAAATCAAACATAATCATAATAATAATAATATTTTATTATAATATATATATTAATTATAATTATAATATAATATAATATAAAATAAAATAATATAATATAATATAATATAATATAATATAATATAATATAATATAATATTAATAATATTGAAGAATATTTAATTAAAATAAAAAAAATTAAATTATTAATCATATTCATG
>JABUQX010068201.1:20000-27500 GCA_015478945.1 Trachelipus rathkii | reverse complement strand
TATCTTCTTATTTAACCAATAATATGAAATAACTATAATATGGCATAATATATTGCTATATGTATATATGTATAATAATAATAATACATATAATAAAACCAATATATGTATATATATGTTAATATGTATATATATATATAATAATAATAATAATAATATATTGTATATATATAATATATATATATATAATAATATATATATATATATGTAATAATATATATATGTATATATTTATATTTTATAATATATATATGTATAATAATATGTATATATATATATGTATATATATTAATATATATAAATAACTAATAATTATGTATGTATGTATATATATCTTCAACTCTTCTTCTATCAACATATATGTTTATGTATAATAATAATATATATATAATAATAATAATATATAACTTAATATATATATATAATAATAATATATAATAACAATAATAATATATATATAATATAATAATAATATAATAATAATATATATATATGCTTTATAACCAACATAACTATGTAATAATAACCAGCACCAATAATAAGTATATATATATATGTATAATAATATATATATATATTAATATATGTATATATATATAGTAACATACATATATATAACATATATATAATATATATATATATATAATAATATATAATAATATGAATATAATAATAATAATAGCATAATAATAATATAGCAATAATATAGCAATATATGGAAATAATATATGTTAACAATATATATTTTAATAACATATGTAATATGTATATATATATATATATGTAATATATATGTAATAATAATAATATTTGTATATCTGTATATATGTATGTATATGAAATAGCAAAAATATCATAATAATATCTGTAATAATAATAATAGCTATGTATAACAACTATGTGTAGCCAATAACATAATATGGCAACAACAATAACATTAACATAATAATAATATATAATAATGTGAATTAATAATAACAATAATAATATATAATATAACAATAATATATATATCTTTCTCACTCTGCTCAGCCAATACCAACAATAATAATATATTAGCAGCCAATATGTTTGTATCAATATGTAGTATATGTATGTAATATATTATCATATAACAACAATAATGTATATATATGTATATATATATAATATAATATATGTAATAACAATAATATATATATATATATATAATAATATAATATGTATATATGTATATGCTATATGTAATATAACAATAATAACATAGCAACAGCAGCTGTATATAACTAATATAACTGTAATAATAACCAATAATATATTTATATATATTTATATGTTACATATATATATATATAGCAATAACCATATATATATATATACTAATACCTTAATATTAATATGTATATATGTATATATAACTGTATCTTTAATAAATAACAATAATAACCAACATAATAATATATCTAATATATATATACAATATAATAATATATATATATATATATGTAATAATATATATAATAATATATATAATATAATAATATAATAATATAATAATAATATATATATAATATATAACATATAATATATATATAATATATATCTAATAATAATAATTTGTATATATATGTAATATAATATATATAATAATATATATAATAATATATAATATGTAATAATAATATCTATAATATAATAATAATAATATAATATAATATATAATATGATATAATATATATATATCAACCTGTTTATAATAATAATAATATATATAATATATATGTAATAATATAATATATATAATAATATATGTAATATAATATAACCAATATATATAATAACTCATTTATGTATATAACTTATGTATAATATAATAACCAACAATATATATATATATATGTTTGTTATATATATTATTTATTTATGTTGTATGTATGTATATATAATAATAATATGTAATATGTAATATATATATATATAATAATATGTAATATATATATATATGTATATATATATATAATAATAATATATGTATATATATATATATATATAATACCGATATATATATAACTAATATATATAATATAATATAATATAATAATAATAATATTTTTTTAATAATAATAATAATAAAATAAATATATATGTATATATGTAATCTAATATTTAATAATCTGTTTTATAATATTTGCATATATCATAATATATATATATATATATACGGTATTATTAAAAGAATTTTAATCTCATTTATATACAATATTTATATATATGTATTTCTTTTTTGTAGTGTCAATAATATATGTATAATAATAACATATATATATATATATATATGTATATATATATATATATATATATATATATATACTGCTATATATATTAGGGTTGGCCGACGCACCGGGTGCGGTGCAGTGCGGTGCGTGGTGCTCATTTTGGTGCGGTACGGTGCGGTGCGCATAAAAATTTCAGCGACCTGGTGCGGTGCGGTGTGGTGCGGAAGAAAAAATAAAAGTGCGGTGCGGTGCGGAGCACGAGAAAAATTAACGGTGCGGTGCGGTGCGGTGCGTGGTGCGGGCCTTTGGATCACCGCCACACCACCCTCAGATACAAATTTCGAAAAATAAAAATGGAGTTAGAGGAAAGGTGGGTTGGATATATTATATATAATATATATATATATATATCCAATAATATATATATATATATATATTTAATATATATATATATATATATATATATATAATATAATAATAGTATAATATATAGATATCAACTAGTATATATAGATGTATTGTATAATATTTGCTAATATATATATATATTTATATATATAATAATATATATATATATAATAATATAATATAATAATATATATATATATATATATATAACCAATAAATTGGTCCTGCTGCTATATATATATATAATATATCTTAATAATAAATATATAGCAATAATATATATATATATATATAATAATAATAATAAAAAAATATATATATATATATATATATATATATATATATATATATATATATATATATATATATATATGCCTCTTCAGTAGGTGTATTAGCTACAGATTCATCAGAGCAAATAAGTTTTTTTTTGAAGCAAGAAAACTAATGATGTAGGATCATTTATGTTTTGTGCAAACACCGTTAGCACGTCTGATATTCATGTCCCAAGGCTTATCAGAATTAACAAGTAATAGGTAAACAAATAGTTTTCCATTTAAGATGTTAATTTTCTCCATCATTAATGTTACAATAACAATTGTAACCGAACCATAAATTTAGAGGAGAAAGATCTCAATATCGTCTCTCTCATCATTTTTATTCCTCGACTGTCATTGTCTGAGAATATTAATACTCTCTTCAGAGTTATTACGAGAGGATGACAAACAAGTGTTTGCTGATTATCATAATGATAGCTTCAACTGATTGGGTACAATGATACAGTGGTTAGGGAATAAATTGTCATTTGATGGAAGACATTAATTTTATCATCTGAGCTACCGTACTGGCAAAGAGATTCATTAAGTTCTTGCATCCTTTGCAGAGTGCTGTTCAAGCGCATGTTAACGTCATGCATTACTGAAGGTTGTGGAAAGCATATTCTGATTTATATGTTCTTCAGTTCTTACTGAAGCCTTAGTCGAATAATTAAAGTGTGACTCAATTGACCTATAATTTGAGAGAACTTTGCTGGCTATTGTTTGAGATGTCACAACATTTATAATGTTGATGACTGACGGAGTTTGTGTTGTTCATTCGTGGGAAGATCTAATATTGGAGATTTAAGGACCCAATTTTCCGCCCCTATCTAAAAATGGACATAAAATTAACTTTCAGACAATTTTGATGGGGAAGAAAGCAAACCGCAGCTTTTTCTGACCTCTAAAACATCATTTTCGGGTGTTTTTCTGTGTCTGTAGTCATTGTTTCAGCTTTGTTTCACTTTTTCAGAACCTACTTTTTGACATTTTTCCTTAGTATCAGCTTCGTTTTTTTCAGTGACTTCAAACTTGAAATATGCTGCATAGATGGGTCCATTACGCACAAAATGCAGGTTTTTGATATTTGGAAAATTGTGCTCAGCAATTAAAAAAAAAAAAAGTAGGTTTTGTGAGAAATTCAAACGCATTGCTGAGCACAATTTTCAAAAAATCAAAAACTACTTCGTGCATTTTGTGCGTAATGGACCCCATCTATTTGCATATTTCAAGTTTGAAGTCATTTTCAGCACCTGAAAACCTAAAAATTAGGTTCTTATGAAAACCAAGCCTAATGACCACCAGCATGTTTATTCTAAGATCCTTTTCTTTACTGATTCACTTTTTCCCCATCTGAACGTCTTGAAAATTAGAATTTTAAGAATGGGTCCGTCTCCCGATGAATCTTCCCCTTTCAAGAAAAGAAACAATTTTCTTTATATTGGCACCAGCATCTCTCATGACACAGTGATCATCATCTGGGAATAGGTTCCATTTCGCCAACGTTCCATCAAATAAGCCCACTGAGATATTCCACGTAATACGCGTTCGATGAGAGGTTCATAAGCACGATTTCAAAATTTGGCTTTTTCAAATAATTATCAGCAGTGACTACTCAGAGAGAAATACAAAACTGCTGATTGAGTATCTGACCATTCGTCAGGGATGAGAAAGCTAACTTGGATGATTGTTTGATGGTTATTAATTCTGAAACTTTGGTTTTAAGGTTGACTTTTAACGCTGTCATATTTTTAACAAAATCTAATATATCTCCGTAGTATTTTTTGAATTTGTGTTGAGATACGTACTCGTTAATACAATGCAGTAAAATTTCAACATGACAAGAAATAGAAGATATTCAAATAATATAATTTTCACTTCAATTTATATATCCATCATTTACATGTTTTCGTTTCAATTATTATATATTTGTATTTTTATATTAGTTTCAAGAGAGTAATCTACTTCATTCTTAAACTTGGAACTGGAGATCCTTTACTCTTTTACCCATTTTCCTTTCTACATTTTCTTTGTGTTTCTGCTTAGATGGTTCTTAACCGGAATATCATTCTTCATTTCCGAGAATAATTACGATTGCAAAGTGCAGTTGCGATCGTAAGCGGAAAACAATATCAGTGTCCAACCACACTGGATAAGGATTATTTCATTTCGGGTGCTTCGGCAGTTGATTGCGAGCAGATATCTATTGCAAGTACGAGGCCTATCAACTAGTAATTAATATTACTGAATTTCGATTATTGACTCAAATTACTGTCACTACCTTGAGACGGCATTAGTCAACTCATTCCAATCAATTTCTCACAAAAGTTGCTAAATTTTCTAACAAGTCCCATTCAGAACATTTTCTATTCACATTCCAAGTGTCCGCGTACTAATGCAAATAATTTATTTTTAATATTTACGAAAGTTAATGCGAATATTTAAAAACACCCGAATAACTAATATATATATATATATATATATATATATATATATATATATATATATATATATATATATATATATATATATATATATATATATATAAAATATTTTTTTTTTATTTATTTATTTCTGCGAAACTTTTATTACACCGCTTTTTCTCAAGAAAAAAAGTCGCTGGAATCGTACAGTTACAATAATTTTAGCTTCATTCTTGTGATTTACAAAATTACAGTTATCATACAGTGTTATTACTGCATGAAAAATGTTTGTAATATATGGCAGTAATAGTTGTAATTGGTGCCTATGATATTGATATTTGTTTTTTCCATATATTCACACTCTTGAAACAGAAAATTTATTAACATTATGATAACTGGTCATATAGAGAAATATTTAGAAGATAACAAGGTATTGTATAACTCCCAGCATGGTTTCAGAAAGGGTAGGTCATGTCAGACAAACCTTTCAGAATTCATGGAATACATTACTGACTGCATTGACCAAAGGGAGATCAGTTGATATTATATATTTAAACTATAGAAATGCTTTTGAGTTGTGAAACATAAGGCTGATGAAGAAGTTATTGCAATGTGGTATAGGTGGAGTGGTACATGGTTGGATTAAAGAGTGGTTGTGGAATAGAAAACAGTGTGTACAACTAAATGGCAATAAGTCATCATGGAAATAGTGAAGAGTGGTGTCCCACAGGGTTCAGTGCTGGGGCCACTATTGTTCCTCATATATATAAATGATTTAGACCAGGGACTTAAATGCAAGGTTTCTAAGTTTGCAGATGATACCAAAGTGGCCACCTCAGTTAGGAATAATGAAGGATGTATAAAGATTCAAATTATCTTGATAAACTTCTTGGGTGGACAAATAAGTGGCAAATGAATTTTAATAGTAAAAAGTGTAAGGTTCTTCACCTAGGTTACTCAAATAAAAGTTTTAACTACGATATGAATGGGGATTGGCTTGAGTCTGTGGACCAAGAAAAAGATTTAGGTGTGATTATAAGCAGTAATTTGAAAGTAGCTAATCAGTGTTTGGAAGCAAGGAATAAAGCTAATAAGATGCTGCTTTGCATAATAAATCGCAATGTTTTTACAAGAACAAAGGAAGTTATAAAGAGCTTTGTAGCCAAGCTATGTTAGGCCGGACTAATGAAGTATTGTGTACAGAGTTTTGGTAGCTTATTTGAAAAGACTTAGATATGCTAGAGAGAGTGCAGCGTAGAGCAACAAGGATGATTTCTGGGTTTGAGGGTAAGAGCTATGAGGAGAGGCTGAAGGAGTTAGGAATGTTTTCTGTAGAAAGGCGATTTCTCAGAGGGGACATGATACAAGTCTACAAAATATTTACATCTATTGATAATACGGAGACCAATAAATTTTTCATAGTAGAGCACGGACAGGTGACCAGGGGGCATAATAAGAAAATTAAGAAGAAAACATGCCATCTTGATATAAGAAAGCATTCATTCAGTAATAGGGTTGTTAAATTTTGGAATGGTTTGCCACAGGAGGTTGTTGAGTGCAACTCGATTGCAACATTTAAGAAGGGACTGGATAGGTATATGGATGGTTTCGGTGTCATATAGTATATTTTGACTAGGCCAAATTGGCTGGTTCTTAGTTACTGTAGTTATTAAGATTAATTGCATATTACTATAAAGTTATTAAAGCTGTAGTGTGGTTAGCATGTATATACTTTAGATATAGTTTTTAGTTTTTTTATTTTAGTTGTAGACTTTGTGTATAAATAAGTTATTGACAAGCCATAGGGTGCTTTGTGGATTTGCATGATCATGTTTTAGACTTTGTGTACTCTGTTTATAGTGATTGACAAGCCCTAGGGTGCCTTGTGGATTTGCATGAGCATGTTGTTTGGTGACTGGTTCTGTTGGCTTGACTGGGACAGTGGCTTCTTGCTGTCTTTTTATTTCTAATATTCTAATAAAAAAAGAAAACTGGCCCGCCCAGCTCCGAAGCATACTCCTTGAAACAACGGGATGTATGCCTTCTTAGCAGCATGTCATAAACTCGATTACATATGCTATAATTAATATCAAGCTATAG
>JABUQX010068201.1:12500-15000 GCA_015478945.1 Trachelipus rathkii | reverse complement strand
ATATATATATATATATATATATATATATATATATATATGTAGTACTCCATTATAACTGTAAAAATTTTAATTTATGTTCAAACTTATGCTAAGATTTTACTTGAGCAAAATTTTAACATAAGTCGAAATGAAATGATATATAAACCCGTGATGTTGAGATACTCTTCAGTCGTTCTTCACAGTCAGATAAAAATTAACAATAAGAATCAAAAGAAATAAATTCTAAAGATACTCTCTCCAGAAATCCTCCCGGCAAGAGAGATAAATTTCAAGGAAAGGGCTGCGACTTGAATTTCGATCACAAATTTTCGCTAAACGAAGAGTCAGAGGCAATTGTGGAAAAAGCGCTGGAAAAAGCTGTGACAACCAATTCGCCTACGAGAAGAGTATCTCAACAGAAGGACTTTTATTATTTTTATACTTTCATTGCATATTTAACTTATGTTGAATAAAAACATCATTTCAAATATGGATTTCTAAATTACCATCCTCTTATATAGGGTGCTTGTCTTAAAGAATTCACCAACTTAGCAAGTTCTTACCCTATATATATATATATATATATATATATATATATATATATATATATATATATATATGTCTGCTATAATATATATATATATATATATATATATATATATATATATATATATATATATATATATATATATATATATTATTTTTTTTATTTAAAAACATAATCCCTCTTAAGTGGGAAGGTGGAAAATGCAGCTTCCCTAATTCATATTTACCCCTTCATCTCGCCCCCACCCACCTCCTCCATTCCATTCTATCTCTCATGGCATACTACCTTTACTCCAATCACCTCAATCCCTCTCTGCTAAGCGTTTCGCTATTCCATCCATCCATATGGCTGTGATTGCTCCCCCTTCCTCTCCTTCCTATCCCCTCCGCCTCCCAAACTCTCCTAACCACCACTCTGTTTTCTCCATTCTCTCCAGATGTCCAAACTCATCTTAACATTCCCTTCTCCTCTCTTCTCACCAAACCATTCTTCCAATCACATCTCTCTCTTATCACCCTATTCCTAATCCTCTCTCTTTTACTAACCCCACATACCGCTCTCAACCCTTTCATCTCAAACACTTCCAACTTCTTCCTGGACCTAGCATTCAACCCCCATGTTTCACACCCATATAGTACCGCTGGAACACATATTTTTTCAAACATACTTATCTTAAGTTTATGTGATAAATCCCCCCCTTTCCATAATTCCCTCAAACCACTCAATGCTCTCCTTCCTTCTCCTACTCTGTGATCTATCTCTTCCTTCATCCCTCCTTCCTTACCCAAATCCATCCCTAAATATCCTGAAAACCTTTACTTCTTCTAATACTACACCTCCTACTCTAATCTCTAACCCCATCCCCTCAATCTGTTTCCTCCTCCTCAAACACTAACACTTTACTCTTACCTGGATTTATCTTAAGACCCTTTTGTCCACACACTCCCTCAAACTCCTTCACCAAATAAATTATGAATATATATATATATATACTTATATATATATATATATATATATATATATATATATATATATATATATATATATATATATATATATATATATATATATATATATATATATATATTATATTCTACTTCTGTTATATATATATATATATATATATATAATAATAATAATAATAATATATATATATATATTTATATATAAATATATATAATATATATATATATAATATATATATATATATATATATAATATATATAATAATATACTATAATTATATATATATATATAATATATATATAATAATAATAATATATATATATATATATAATAATAATAATAATAATAATATATATATATATATAATAATATGAGTATATATATAATATATATAATATTAATAATATATATATTTATATATATGTAATATATATAATAATATAATATATATATATAATAATAATAATATAATAATATATGTATATATATATATATTAATAATATAAATAATAATATATATATATATATATATCTATATATAATATATAATATATATAATATATAATAATAATAATAATATAACAACAACAATAACTCAACACTTAATAACCAATATATGCTATACAACTGCTATGCTATGTAATATTGTAATATATGTAGCAGCGTATGTATGTACTCTAATATGGAAATATGTATATGTATGTAATAATGTATGTATATGTATATATATATATATATATATAATAATAACAATATATATATATATTAGCATATTATAATAATAATAATAAATAACTAATAATATGTATGTATGTATGTATAATAATATGTAATAATATATATATATATATATATAATATATATATGTATAAAAAAAAAAAAAATCAATAATGTATATACTTTATATAAATATATAATAATAATATATAAATAATAATAATAATATATGTAATAGCCATGTATATATATATATATATATATATATATATATATATATATATAATAATA
>JABUQX010068201.1:2500-7500 GCA_015478945.1 Trachelipus rathkii | reverse complement strand
ATAATTGAAATAACACCGGCAGAGTCACTACAAACTCGCTTTCGCGAGATCATACCGTGACTGGAGAGTGGAGACATAATTAATTATATTTATGAGTGTCCTTTAATGTACGACATTTGAAAAAAATAAAATTAAATTACATAATACAATTTCTGTAGAAAATAATGTATAAAATGACTTATAAACATCAAACATAAAATGAAAAAGATTATGAAAGATTATACGGAAATTTGCATTAAAAAGACAGGGCGTTATTTATTTTTAAAAAGATATCGTACGCCTGGCAGTGTCGCGGAAACATTTATAAGTCACAATGAAACGTCGCAAATACGTTACATTTGGAACGAAAAAGCGTATATCACATAAGATATAACAGCAATGTCACATATACGACGTATGTGTGATGTGACGAGTGCGACGAACATTAACGTCGCTGTGATGTAAATCTTACTGACCATCCCTATTAACTAGCCACGGGATATATATATATATATATATATATATATATATATATATATATACTTTAAATATATATATATATAACTATAACTATAACTACTGTTATATATAACATATATATATATATATATATATATATATATATATATATATGTAATATATATGCAGTATATATATATATATAATATCTATAATATAATATATGTATATAATATATATATAATCTTATATATATATATATATGTATATATAGCATATATATATATAATAATATAATATTTTTAAAAAAAATATAAAAGAATACATTTTCATTTCTTCATATAAAATGAGTATATTTATAGCATATATATATATATATATATATATATATATATATAACTCATATATAATATATAATATCTTTATATATATATAGCAACAATAATAATATGTATATATATAATAATAATATATATAGCAATAATAATAGTATACTTCTTCTTTAATAATATATCATATAATAATATGTATATATATGTATATAA
Organism: Trachelipus rathkii; assembly: GCA_015478945.1. Lineage (NCBI taxonomy): Eukaryota > Metazoa > Arthropoda > Malacostraca > Isopoda > Trachelipodidae > Trachelipus > Trachelipus rathkii. Next base: position 6,517 of record JABUQX010068201.1, on the reverse strand, counting down.
ATAAACTTACCTCTATATTTATATATATATATATAGATGAAACGAGATATAGATATAGATATAGATATGGGTATGCTATATATATATATATAACCTTTCTTTATATATATATATACTATATATATATATATATATATATATATATATATATATATATATATATATATATATCTTTGCTTTGCTGCTCTATATATATATATATATATATATATAATATTCATAACTTTATTCCACTAAAGTTTACGTCAATTTGTCACCAAGGGAAACAAACTTGTATTCCTTTATATACCATTTTGAGGCCATTAGCGGATTAGCGGACTAAAAGAGCGGAAGTGCCCTACGATGTATATATATATATATAATATATATATATCAGCTCAGCTAGCCAATGTGTAGTAGCAGTAATATATAGCTTCTTCCAACAATAATGTAGCTCTTCAGCTGTCCTTAGCCTCAGCTAACAAGCATGTATGTAGCCTTAATAATATAGTAATAATGTATATATATATAATAGCATATGTATATATGTATGTATATAATATAATAACAATATATATATATATATATATATGTAATATATAATATATAATAATAATATATATATATATATATCTAATAATAATAATATGTATAATAATAATAATAATGAGTGACGATTCAATGAATAATAATAATAATAATAGCAATAATAATATTAATAAATATATATATATATCATATATGTATATATATAATAATAATATATATATATGTATATATATATATATATATGTATGTAATAATATGTAGTATATCAATATATCAATATGTATATATAATAATAATATATATGTATATATTAATATATATATATAATAATAATAATAATATGTAATAATAATATAATAATAATAATAATATATAATAATAATATATATGTGTGTGTATATATATATGTACAATTTATATAATAATAATATATATGTAATAATATAATAATAATAATATAATATGTAATATGTATATATAATATATATATATAATATATAATATATAATAGCAATAATAATAATATATACCAATAATATAATATGCTACTAATATATATATATGTATAATAATGTATATGTTTGTGTATATAACTTAATATCCCATATATAATAACAACAACTTATAACAACATATATATATATGTAATAATAATAATAATATCTAATAATATATATAATATATATGTAATATATATAATATATATGTATATAATTATTAATAATAATAATAATATGTATATATATATATGTATATGTAATAATATAATAATAATAATATATATAATATATATATAATATAATAATAATATAAATATATGTAATAATAATAATAATAATCTAATAATAATAATAATATAATATGTAATAAATAATAATATATAATAATATATAATAATAATTTATGTATAATAATAATATAATATAATAATATATATATATATATATAATAATAATAATAACATATATAATATAACAACAATAACTACTACTACTACTACAACCAATAATAATAATAATAACAACCAATATAATAATAATAATATATAATATATATATAATAACTGCTATATATATAATCATATATGCTTAATATATAACCTTAATATATATAATAATAACATATATATATAATATATATATATATATATATATATTTATATAACTTAACAACAATAATAATAATACTTTTAACTTATATATATATATATATATATATCTTCTTTCTTTATATATATATATATATATATACTATATATATATAATAAATATATATATATATATATATATATATATATATATATTATTCCTTAATTTTATTCCACTTTAAAAGTTTACGTTAATTTGTCGCAAGGAAACAAACTTGTATTCCTTTTATACCATTTTGAGGCCACATTTGTGTCAAACTTTTAATATCATATTTTCATTCTTGATCTTTTCTTAAACTTCAAAGATAAAATTCTGTGTAATATTTGAACGAATTTTTATACATGTTAAAACCCAAACCAAATCAGTATTGTTCTAACAATAACTTTCGCCTCAAAGTTTCTTCTGAAAACCTAGTTTTTGATCATTCTTTACCGTTATATTGTTGAAACCTATTTCTAACCTGCTATAGGATTTATTACATACTTTTTAATATTATATTTCTAGTACTTTCTAAAGCAATTGTGATCTTTTGTATTATAATTTTGATTATAGTTATATGTTTCATATACTTTGTACCTTAATATCTTCCTTTAATAAGCCAAAATAATAAACTAAACTTAATATTTTATTGTAGTTTCTATCTAACGAATTTTGAATTAAAATAGTTTTTTCCTATTCAATATTTGGTGCAGGGAAAGATTGAATTTTCATCATCTTCCTTACAATTTTTCATATGATTTCAAATCCTTTTATTTTTTCAAATGAGGCAGAGCAAATTTTGCAATTTCATATAAAATCAACTTTTCATATACTCATAATTATGCTTATTACAAATTCTGATCATTATGAAAAATTAAAACAGCCTTTACAGCTCCACTCACTTTCTGCCATATAAATTTACTAATTTGAAAATTAATTTCGTAATTAATGCCTCGAGTTATTTATTTAATCAAACATATTTTACTATCATATAATAATAATAAGCGTGTATAATAAGGCACTCTTGCATATTATTTCTTGCTAATTTTGAATCTTCTTCTTATTTACATATAGATAGTATTTGGTATTACAATTTTAATATGTATCATCAATTTGTAGTTCATGAATATATATATATATATATATATATATATATATATATATATATATATGTATATATATATATATATATATATATATATAACTAACCTAATATATCATCTATCACTATATATATATATATATATATATACATATATATATATATATATATATATATATATACTACTGCTGTAATATTATATATATATAATATATATGTATAGTATAGTAATAGCCAACCAATAACCATGTATATGCATAATAACCTTTATTATATGCTATATAATAACATAATAACCAGCAATAATAGCAACAATATAATAATATATATGTAATAATAATAATAATATGTATATATATATATATGTTTATATATATATATTATATATATATATATATATTATTTATTTTTATATATATATATATATATATATATATATATATATATATATATATATATATATATATATATATATATATATTCTCCTTTTTATGTTTGTCTTTGGCGAACTTTTTTTTATTCTGTGTTGGTTAATACATTATTTAACTCATATCTTTAAATAAGTTTATTTAAAGATATATTAAATATCCAATAAGTTTTTAAGGCATATACATATAGTGATATGCAAATTTTCATTATCTGAAAACTTGGTATTTGCGCCATCTTAATATTTTCCCATAATGGGTCCTAGATATATTTTCCTTCATAACTGTGGCTCAAACAGGAAAACTACCTGTTTAAGTTGAGGAATTCCTTGCTCGATCCCTCTTAGAGATCCTAGGACTTCTTAAACAGGGCAATGACCATGATATCCTAGTTTATATTAAAGAAACTAGGTTTACTTTAGTAGATACAATCCTTTGCTTATAAAATTCAACTTTTTTTCAGTAATGTTATCAATTTTATTTTGTTATTCTTTGAATCCAGTTTGTAAATTTTGCTAAGCATAGTAAACTTACAGCGCTAAGACATTTATTTGGGCAACTTTATCTCCTCATATATTTATATATATATATATATATATATATATATATATATATATATATATATATATATATATATATATTATAACTCTTCTTCTTGATATATATATAACATTCTTAATATATTCAGCTAAAGCTAAACTATATAATATAATATAATATATATATATATATATATATAGTATATATATATATGTATAATATATATATATATACTAACTCTTCATATATATATATATATAACCTTAGCCAATATAACGTATATACTTATGTAATA
>JABUQX010068200.1:12500-21842 GCA_015478945.1 Trachelipus rathkii | reverse complement strand
ATAACACTTCATTAGCTAACAGCAACTAAATGCCCAGGAGAGGATTGAGGAAGAACGTAGGGCTCTGAATCACTACTCTACCAGTAATAACGAGAACTTGAGGGTAATAATAATAATAATATAATAATATGTAATAGTAATAATAATAATAATAATAATAATAATAATAATAATAATAATAATAATAATAATAATAATAATAATAATAATAATAATAATAATAATAATGATGATGATAGCGACGATTATGATGATGTTTACTGGATAAATTTTGGAAGTGAGAGGGATGACCTTTTTAAAGAAAAATTGTGTTAATGTTGAAACTGCGATGACTGCAAAGAAGTTTATGAAGTTTTATTTTATTACGGATAGGAGAAGTAATAATAGTTATTTACTAGATTGGGGAAGTTCTTTAAATTTAATACGACCTTCAGAGGCAGATAGGAGTGGGGGTATAATGGGTTCTGTGACAGCGGCTAACGGAACATTGATAGCTATTTATAATAAGAAATTAATTAAAATTGACATTGGGCTTGGAAAGCAATATGAATTGTACGCGTTCGCGGCAGAAATCAACTTCAATATTCTGGGAATGCCTTTTTTGGAGAGATATGGGTTCATTATTGATTTCCATTATCATTACATACTTGACCCCGAAACAAATCGTAGCGTTTCAATAGATAATGAAGCTTTTGGCTTCTCACTCCAAGTACGAAATTCGATATTACCCTTATCTTCTCACACTTTAGTGGGATAACTTTTATCTTCTTCCCTCTCTCTGACGCTATTGGCGAAAAATATTGTAAGAAGGGCCTTAATGAATCATGAACTCTTTATAATAAATCTTATGGCGGGAAGGTCAAAATAAATGAATTAAAGGTGGTATAATGTTATATAATAGAGGTGTTTTACAATGCTTGCAATTAATATCTTTCACAAGAATAAGAAGGTCTTTTATGTATTTTGTAACAATGTATTGTAAGAATAAAATTTGTATTTCTCGTAATAATAATGTCAAATTACTACTCAAAAAAAAAAAAAAAAAAAAAAAAAAAAAAAAAAATTGTGAGGGAAGATTTTCCCTTGCCCCCACAAAATTTTATACACCTATAAACACTACTCAAAAAAGTTTTTCCTGTATGTCAAATTTAACTATTAATTTTATTATATAAGAAAAATATTTAACGACACTTTTGTATGGCACCATTGTTGTAAGAGTGAGTCACGCAACGGTGACTCTCAAAAAGGGTGCCTGGAGTATGAAGGAAGAGCGAGTTAGGACCTCACGTTATAAGAAGAGAGGGTGTGTTAAAGCATCGGCTTGTTAAAAGGCCGGAAAATTGTGTTTTGGTTATAGAAATTTATTGTGTTAACTTTTTACAAATCTTATTAATGACTGTGAACCGCTTGCTTAATTGATTAAATCCTAAATTGAAATAGAAGGGGTTTGAAGAATACATTATGTGATAATAGATTCATTATTAGTGAAACTTAACCAGACTTTTATGTTAAAGAGCCTGCTTAACATGTACTATTAGTCACTTTGCACATTAACATCATTTATTTCCATTTATTTTGATTAATCTTAAAAATAAAGATAAGAAGTAATTACTCTTTTTTATACCACTGTATCTAACTCTTCAAGGGTTGATACAAAGAAATGGTGACCACCATAGTGACAGAATCAATTAAAGCCCAATACCTTAATAAGTGAGTCAGATAATTTGAAAATAAAAAAATAAAAAAATGCTTCAGAGTGAAATTGTCATAACAACCAAAAAAGAAAAACAACAAAAATAGAATCAGAGCAAGACGAGAATTTCGAAGAGGGCAGGAATCTTAAGCCTAAAAAAGTCACTCTAACTTGTAAACAAACATCTAATATACAAAAGTGAAGTGAAAACAAACGCAAAATCATAATAAACAAAATTTCTAATCATTGAAAAAAAAGTGCCGGTCAAAACACAAACACACAAAAAAAAAAAAAAAAAAAGAAAAGAAAAAAAAAACATCAATCCCAAATCTCTCGAGAAGAAGAAAGGAAACCGTTAAAATTTGCCCAACTTTAAAAAAAAAGCAAGATGACTGTTACAACTTGGCCTGAGATCTCAAGCCCCAATTCACCTATCCCTCACCAATTTCTCCAAAACGGGGGAACAAGGGAGGCGGACGACTTTTCTCAAAATGGACAAGGAGAGTCTTCCACTCACGAAAACAAAATAGACCACCTAATAGCTATGCAGAAAAAAACAACAGAAGAAATGGTTGCTCTCATTAAAACCATTACAGACCTAATGAAAGCGATTTGCGAGACTTCAAGAAATTCTTCAATCAACATTGACAATCAAAATTCAATGCAGGGAAACGGAGAAGCTCCTCTATGGCTCAAGCAGCGGGCCAAAGAGGGGGAATAAGTATGGGGGTGAATAATGCTTTTATACGTGGAAGCTTTCATAGACACCCGAACGGCAACTCTTATTTTAGGCAAAAAGATTTTAAATATAGAGGTAAAATTTTTGGAAATGATTTTTACAATGGTCATTATAATAATAATCATAATAATAATTATAATGGTAGGAAACATTATTTTAACAATAATTACAATAACGGTAGAAATTATAGTTATAATTATAATTACAATAATGGATATTATAATAATAATCGTAACAGTAGAAATTATAGCTATAATTATAATTGTAAAAATAATAATTATAATAATTATGCACATATTGGTTATAATAGTTATTGTAATAATAATGGATATGGTAATTATAATAACCATAATAATTATAGGCATTTCGAAAATTATAGGATAAATAACAATTCTGATGATGTTCGGTATAGGAATTTTAGGGGTTTTACTTATGGGGGTTCAAAATATCCAGGGGGAGGGGGGAATGTTTTCCGTCGACGAAGAAAATATTACACTAACGGTTTCGGAAATGCGTGCTACAGAAGAGGTAATTTTAATAATTATAATTATGGGCATAATAGAGGTGTTAATTATAATAATGTTTATAAATGGGATAGGTTTGCAAACTATGGTAATAATTATAATAATAGAAATGTGACTCATAATGGTATTTGTAATAATTATAATTATAATAGAAACGCATATTATAATAATAGGTATAAATATGTTAGAAATACTGACTGTAATAATGAACATGCTAGTAATAGGACTTTTAATTACAATAACGATGACGAAATTGGGGACGAGGATGTTAGTGATCTTGCTGTAGCTGCTATCACAGAAAGTGACTCTGGTGGGGGAGTGGTCGTTCCCCCCAATGAACCAATTCATTCCCCTGCTGAGACAGGAGAAATTACGGAAACCGAGTCTGACTTTATTTTAGTTTGTGCCTCTACGCATGCAGAGCAGAGTGCTGGCTTAAGTACAGATGTAGAAAATGGGATATTTAAAAATACTGTAATGACTGAATCGCGGGGGGGGGGGGGAGAGTATCGTAGCGCTTGTAACTTAAATGCCCAGGAGAGGATTGAGGAAGAACGTAGAGTATTGGATTACTATTCTACCAGTAATAATAACCGAGAACAGGGTAATAATAATAATAATAATAATAATAATAATAATAATAATAATAATAATAATAATAATAATAATAATAATAATAATAATAATAATAATAAAAATAATAATAATAATAATAATAATAATAATAATAATAATAATAATAATAATAATATGATGATGATAGCGACGATTATGATGATGTTTACTGGATAAATTTTGGAAGTGAGAAGGATACGACCTTTTTAAAGAAAAATTGTGTTAATGTTGAAACTGCGATGACTGCAAAGAAGTTTATGAAGTTTTATTTTATTACGGATAGGAGAAGTAATAATAGTTATTTACTAGATTGGGGAAGTTCTTTAAATTTAATACGACCTTCAGAGGCAGATAGGAGTGGGGGTATAATGGGTTCTGTGACAGCGGCTAACGGAACATTGATAGCTATTTATAATAAGAAATTAATTAAAATTGACATTGGGCTTGGAAAGCAATATGAATTGTACGCGTTCGCGGCAGAAATCAACTTCAATATTCTGGGAATGCCTTTTTTGGAGAGATATGGGTTCATTATTGATTTCCATTATCATTACATACTTGATCCCGAAACAAATCGTAGCGTTTCAATAGATAATGAAGCTTTTGGCTTCTCACTCCAAGCACGAAATTCGATATTACCCTTATCTTCTCACACTTTAGTGGGATAACTTTTATCTTCTTCCCTCTCTCTGACGCAATTGGCGAAAAATATTGTAAGAAGGGCCTTAATTAATCATGAACTCTTTATAATAAATCTTATGGCGGGAAGGTCGAAATAAATGAATTAAAGGCGGTCTAATGTTATATAATAGGGGTTATGAAAATGCAATCGATTTGTAATGGGATATTGTAAAATTAAGAAGGTCTTTTATGTATTTTGTAACAATGTATTGTAAGAATAGAATTTGTATTTCGTAATAATATAAATTACTACTCAAAAAAAAAAAAAACAGTGTGAGGGCAGGATGTCTCTTTGCCCTCACGATATGTATACACCTATAAACACTACTCAAAAAAGGGGTTTTCTCTGTATGTCAAATTTAACTATTAATTTTATTATATAAGAAAAATATTTAACGACACTTTTGTATGGCACCATTGTTGTAAGAGTGAGTCACGCAACGGTGACTCTCAAAAAGGGTGCCTGGAGTTCAAAGGAGAAGTTAGTTAAGACCTCACGTTACATGAAGAGAGGTGTGTTAAAACATCGGCTTGTTAAAAGGCCGGAAAATTGTGTTTTGGTTATAGAAATTTATTGTGTTAACTTTTTACAAATCTTATTAATGACTGTGAACCGCTTGCTTAATTGATTAAATCCTAAATTGAAATAGAAGGGGTTTGAAGAATACATTATGTGATAATAGATTCATTATTAGTGAAACTTAACCAGACTTTTATGTTAAAGAGCCTGCTTAACATGTACTATTAGTCACTTTGCACATTAACATCATTTATTTCCATTTATTTTGATTAATCTTAAAAATAAAGATAAGAAGTAATTACTCTTTTTTATACCACTGTATCTAACTCTTCAAGGGTTGATACAAAGAAATGGTGACCACCATAGTGACAGAATCAATTAAAGCCCAATACCTTAATAAGTGAGTCAGATAATTTGAAAAAAATCAGTGCGAGCGAAAACTGGCAATCAAAATCTTCAGAGTGAAATTGAAATTCCAACCAAAAAAGAAAAACAACAAAAATAGAATCAGAGCAAGACGAGAATTTCGAAGAGGGCAGGAATCTTAAGCCTAAAAAAGTCACTCTAACTTGTAAACAAAAATCTAATATACAAAAGTGAAGTGAAAACAAACGCAAAATCATAATAAACAAAATTTTAATCAGTGAAGTGAAAAAAAGTGCCGATCAAAACACAAACACACAAAAAAAAAAAAAAAAAAAAAAAAAAAAAAAAAAAACAATCAATTTTATACCTCGAGAAGAAGAAAGGAAACCGTTAAAATTTGCCCAACTTTGAAACAAAAACAAGATGACTGTTACAACTTGGCCTGAAATCTCAAGCCCCAATTCACCTATCCCTCACCAATTTCTCCAAAACGGGGGAACAAGGGAGGCAGACGACTTTTCTCAAAATGGACAAGGAGAGTCTTCCACTCACGAAAACAAAATAGACCACCTAATAGCTATGCAGAAAAAAACAACAGAAGAAATGGTTGCTCTCATTAAAACCATTACAGACCTATTGAAAGCGATTTGCGAGACTTCAAAAAATTCTTCAATCAACATTGACAATCAAAATTCAATGCAGGGAAACGGAGAAGCTCCTCTATGGCTCAAGCAGCGGGCCAAAGAGGGGGAATAAGTATGGGGGTGAATAATGCTTTTATACGTGGAAGCTTTCATAGACACCCGAACGGCAACTCTTATTTTAGGCAAAAAGATTTTAAATAATCATAAAATTTTAGGAAATGATTTTTACAATGGTCATTATAATAATAATCATAATAATAATTATAATGGTAGGAGACATTATTATAACAATAATCATAATAACGGTAGAAGTTATAGTTATAATTATAATTACAATAATGGAAATTACAATAATTATGGTAGGTACAATTTTTTTATAATAATCACCATGGTAGAGAAAATATTAATTGTAAAAATAATAATTATAATAATTATGCACATGTTGGTTATAATAGTTATTGTAATAATAATGGATATGGTAATCATAATAATTATAATAATTGTAGGCATTTCGATAATTATAGGATAAATAACAATTCTGATGATGCTCGGTATAGGAATTTTAGGGGTTTTGCTTATAGGGATTGTTCAAAATATCCAGGGGGAGGGGGGAATGTTTTCCGTCGACGAAGAAAATATTACACTAACGGTTTCGGAAATGCTTGCTACAGAAGAGGTAATTTTAATAATTATAATTATGGGCATAATAGAGGTGTTAATTATAATAATATTTATAAATGGGATAGGTTTGCAAACTATGGTAATAATTATAATGATAGAAATGTGACTCATAATGGTATTTGTAATAATTATAATTATAATAGAAACGCATATTATAATAATAGGTATAAATATGTTAGAAATACTGACTGTAATAATGAGCGTGCTAGTAATAGAACTTTTAATTACAATAACGAAATTGGGGACGAGGATGTTAGTGATCTTGCTGTAGTTGCTATCACAGAAAGTGACTCTGGTGGGGGAGTAGTCGTTCCCCCCAAGGAACCAATTCATTCCCCTGCTGAGACAGGAGAAATTACGGAAACCGAGTCTGACTTTATTTTAGTTTGTGCCTCTACGCATGCAGAGCAGAGTGCTGGCTTAAGTACAGATGTAGAAAATGGGATATTTAAAAATACTGTAATGACTGAATGGGGGGGAGAGTATCGTAGCGCTTGTAACTTAAATGCCCAGGAGCGGATTGAGCAAGAACGCAGGGCTCTGAATCACTACTCTACCAGTAATAACGAGAACGAGGGGAATAATAATAATAATAATAATAATAATAATAATAATAATAATAATAATAATAATAATAATAATAATAATAATAATAATAATAATAAAAATAATAATAATAATAATAATAATAATAATAATAATAATAATAATAATAATAATAATAATAATAATAATAATAATAATGATGATGATGATAGCGACGATTATGATGATGTTTACTGGATAAATTTTGGAAGTGAGAAGGATACGACCTTTTTAAAGAAAAATTGTGTTAATGTTGAAACTGCGATGACTGCAAAGAAGTTTATGAAGTTTTATTTTATTACGGATAGGAGAAGTAATAATAGTTATTTACTAGATTGGGGAAGTTCTTTAAATTTAATACGACCTTCAGAGGCAGATAGGAGTGGGGGTATAATGGGTTCTGTGACAGCGGCTAACGGAACATTGATAGCTATTTATAATAAGAAATTAATTAAAATTGACATTGGGCTTGGAAAGCAATATGAATTGTACGCGTTCGCGGCAGAAATCAACTTCAATATTCTGGGAATGCCTTTTTTGGAGAGATATGGGTTCATTATTGATTTCCATTATCATTACATACTTGATCCCGAAACAAATCGTAGCGTTTCAATAGATAATGAAGCTTTTGGCTTCTCACTCCAAGCACGAAATTCGATATTACCCTTATCTTCTCACACTTTAGTGGGATAACTTTTATCTTCTTCCCTCTCTCTGACGCTATTGGCGAAAAATATTGTAAGAAGGGCCTTAATGAATCATGAACTCTTTATAATAAATCTTATGGCGGGAAGGTCGAAATAAATAAATTAAAGGCGGTCTAATGTTATATAATAGAGGTTATAAAAATGCAATCGATTTGAAATGGGATATTGTAGAATTAAGAAGGTCTTTATGTATTTTTTAAAAATGTAATGTAAAAAAAAAAATTTGTATTTCATAATAATAATGTGTCAAATTACTACTCAAAAAAAAAAAAAAAAAAAAAAAAAAAAAAAAAAAGTGTGAGGGCAGGATTTCTCCTTGCCCTCACGATAATTGTATACACCTATAAACACTACTCAAAAAAGGGGTTTTCTCTGTATGTCAAATTTAACTATTAATTTTATTATATAAGAAAAATATTTAACGACACTTTTGTATGGCACCATTGTTGTAAGAGTGAGTCACGCAACGGTGACTCTCAAAAAGGGTGCCTGGAGTTCAAAGGAGAAGTTAGTTAGGACCTCACGTTATAAGAAGAGAGGGTGTGTTAAAGCATCGGCTTGTTAAAAGGCCGGAAAATTGTGTTTTGGTTATAGAAATTTATTGTGTTAACTTTTTACAAATCTTATTAATGACTGTGAACCGCTTGCTTAATTGATTAAATCCTAAATTGAAATAGAAGGGGTTTGAAGATTACATTATATGATAATAGATTCATTATTAGTGAAACTTAACCAGACTTTTATGTTAAAGAGCCTGCTTAACATGTACTATTAGTCACTTTGCACATTAACATCATTTATTTCCATTTATTTTGATTAATCTTAAAAATAAAGATAAGAAGTAATTACTCTTTTTTATACCACTGTATCTAACTCTTCAAGGGTTGATACATATATATATATATATATATATATATATATATATATATATATATATATATATATATATATATATATATATATATATATATATATATATATATATATATATATACTATATACATATATATTTTTATATTATATATATATATATATATATATATATATATATATATATATATATATATATATATATATATATATATATATATATATATATATATATATATATATATATATATATATATATATATATATATATATATATATATATATATATATATATTTATATATATATATATATAGTTAAAAAAACTGAATTGAATTGGACTGCTGAGGGTGACGAGGTGACGATTACATTCTATGAGACCAGGTTTCATTACCCCCCTCTCCAGCTCCCTTTTTTTTTTCTATTTGTGAATATTTAAATAGTTTTTCTAGATTTTTTTCTTCTCATATATAGTTAATTTAAATATATTTCTTTTTTATCATATTTGGTTTGAGAAATTTTTTTTTATCAAATGATCATATTTCATTATAGAAATCTACTAAATATCTTTTTTATTATTGTTAAAGAAATTTCAATACTATATTTCAGTATTTTTTGATCGGTGATTCAGACACATTCACCAATTTTGAAGACCAATATTGGCATTAAAAACAACTACACACAGACACACACAGATAGACACACGTACACACCTACAC
>JABUQX010068200.1:2500-7500 GCA_015478945.1 Trachelipus rathkii | reverse complement strand
CAATTGCTCCAGTTGGTTTGTGTATTGTAGCAGTTCTCTACATTCTATATTTATAGATAGACTTTGGGTTAGGATTGTTAGGTCGTTTGTGTAACTATCGATTTTAATAGAAGGAGAAGTGAGATGATGAAGGTCGTGCATGAAAAGGTTAAAAAGTTTGGTTGAGAGAATGGTTCACTAAAGGACTCTTCATTATATAATTTATATGAACGAGAGGAGCGGTGACACTGGATGACTCAAACTGTGCGACCAGATAGGTTGCTGTTATTTTTTTTTTTTTTTTTTTTTGTCTTTGATGGAAATGTTAGCGTCTATACCTTTGTTTATTTAAAGGTGACTGAGAAATGTATCGAATACCTTGTTGATATATATGGCTAGAAAGAGCTTGCAGTTGGAAGGTTGTGGAGGAGTTTGGTTGAAGAGATTTAAAATGTGTTGGGTTAGATCAGTAAGAAGTGTGGTAGCAGACTATTTATATCGGAAACCATGTTGCGATTCTGATTGAGGTATGAGGAGGAAAATTCTAAGAAACGTTAATTTTTTAAATACTTTATTAGATATTTTGGATATTTTAGATATTTTAGAATATTTTTAGAATTATTTTGGAGAACTGAGCTATTTCGTAGTTTGTTGGTTTGTAATATAGTTTATTTATTTTTTAAATTGTAGTTGCTTTTGCAATTGACGACGTTGAACATTTTGCGTTAGAGCTGCGATGCGGATGTTTACAAGGTTTGAAGTGTTTAATATGAATTAGGTTGGTCAGGTTCTTTCAGCTTTTGTGAATTTTTTAGATTTTTAATAATATTGAATATTATACAGGTTATCAATGAGGGTTCATCTTAGTCGGCTTTTAGTCTTTTCAACGTTTTGATTTATATTATTATTTGTCTGTTTTGGATCTTGTGTGTGCTTACAACATATTTCTTAATAGTATGACATGAGAATATTGTTGCTGATTCTTTGGGTTGGGTATTTTATTTCCAAATCGCCTCGTGGTTTGGTGGTGGTTGAGTGTTGTGAAATGTGAACTTTTTTTTAACAATACGAAGTTATTTTTGTGGTGTTGGACTTGTAGTTTACTGACTGAGTAACCGTTGCCAGTTTTTCTGTTATATATTAGGTTGCCAGTTTTTCTGCTATATAGATTAGGTTGTTTGTTTCTATTGTTTAGGTCTACGATTTGGTCTTGGGTAGGTTGCTTAATTTGTCTAAGAACGTTTCTTTTTTGATGATGTTATTATTTCTGGGGGGGAAAATTGGAACGTGTGCTGGGATGAACTTTTTTTAGATGATTCTTCTTTAGGGTTATTTCATTGAAATGTGTTGCTATTAGGTATGGAAGTGAAGTCAGTAATTTGAAAGGTGTGTAGATTTTATACTGTAAAGTCTGTAAATGCTTGTAGCTTGCTTTTTTTTTTTGTAATTGATATATGTTTTTTTTTTTTTTTAAGAAAGTGTATTACTGGGTGTTATGTTGTTATTTGCAAGAAGTGTTGGAAATATTGATCTGAAAAAAAAAAATCAAGGGAATGTTTGCATGTCATTAGTGAACTTGGGTTGGGTTTGGGATTAGAAGAGATATCAGGGAATGGTAGGATTATTGGTTATATCGTAGGAGATCGACTATTAGAGTTAATTTTGGTGCTTAGGATACAGAGTGAATGTTAAATTATCCATGAGTGACATCACCTCTTGAGTATGTGTGTTTGAGTGTGCAGGTGAGTGTTGGCTCTGTGTGCGTGTGTGTTAACTCATTGTGGGGCAATGCTAATCCGGGCGGTGATGAGTAGGGCATTGAAGCCTCGGCTGATTATTAAGTTGTTATATTGTGATAAGGGGACGAGTGTTTAAGGTGAATAATCCGGGAGCGAGCATTTGTGATGTAGATGGAGGTAATGTAAATATTAACTATTATTGTATGTCTTATTTGATGACTTTTATTTCCAATTGAATGATATGTTATTGTTGATTCGTGTTTATGAGAAGTTAAGTGTGACTTGTGGTATTTTCGAAATTTTTATTTTTCATGTACGAGTATGATGAGGCTGATGGTTTATTGAGAGGATTTGTTAACTTGTTCTTAGTGTGTGTATAGCTAGTAAATTCTTGGTAAGTGAGTGACCTTTGATTTAGGGTGAGGAATTGACTTCCCTGAATTAGTTGCTATGTGTATGTGTACATTTTAGAGTATATTATAGCCCTAGATAGTTCTTTTGTGGTTGTGCTGATTCTCGTTAAATATATTTAATCGTCAGCAAGTGATGAGTTTGATAAGGTGTGGGGATGTGGGTTTCTGGTCTGCGTGTCTCCACAGTAAGTTCGCTGGGTGACTACTGCCTGGAAAATATTGGTTAGTGGGGTTTGAGAATAAGCTCAAATATATATATATACTTATATAATAATATACTCTATATATATTATATATATATATAATATAATATTATATTATATATATATATATATATATATATTATATATATATATATGTTATATAATATATATGAAAATATATAAATTTATATATATATATATATTATATATATATATATATATATATATATATATATATAAATGAATATATATTTATAGATATATATGATATATAATATATATATATATATATATAAAATATAGTATATATATATATATCATATACGTATTTTAGATATATATATTATATATAGTATATTTATTATATATATATATATGTATATACCTAATATCCATTACCCTATATATATCTATATTATGAGTATTACTATAATGATATATATATCCACTATATATGATATATATTATTTATCTATAAATATATATATTTATGAAATCTTTATTATATCAGATTATATATAAAAATATATATATTATATATGATTATATATATATTTACCTATCATCACTATATATATATATATATATATATAAATTATAATATATATATATATATATATATATGTATATATATATAATATTTTATATATATATATATTATATATATATATATATATATATATATATATATATATAATATATATATATATATATATATAATATATATATATTATTACATATATATATCCTATATTCGCCCTTAAAATAAATAATAAAGAGTTAAAACTGCTATCCTCCCCAAAATTAACATTTTTTTTCCCTCAATAAATGATAACAAATTTGTTTATAGATGAATAAATGTGAGTTTTCTTTTAATCTGACTTCTCTATTTCAATTTTTAACACTTATAATCACCTTAATATTTCAATGTATTTTTAATCATTTAAAATATATATATTGAACCTCTCTCATTGTGATACTTGTTTTCTCTATAATATATATATATATACTGATATCTATATATATATATAGTATATATATATGATATTACCCTATATATATATACCTATATAGTGTAATATATATATATATATATATAGTGATCAAATATATATCATATATATATATTATAATAATAATATATATAATTATATAATATATATATATATATATATATATATATAATATAAATATATAGAATTGAGTATATTCGAAGGTAAATTATATATATGATATATATATATATAATATATATATATATATGAATTATATATATATATAATATATATATCTCTCTCTCTTATATTTCATACAATCGATGTATATATATTATATATATACATATAATAAATAAATATATGATATATAATATATATATATATATAATATATATTGATAAAGTATATATTATATATAATATAAATATATATAGAAATTATATATATATTATTAATATATATATATATATATATATTATAATATATATATATATAATATATATATAGGTATATATATATATATATATATATAATAGAAAGAGAAAGTGTCCAGACTTCTAGTTTTGTATACCCCCTGTGAAAAGCCAAGACGAATTTTGAGCTTTCATAATAACGAATGAGCTTAGTGGTCAGGACTGGGTTCAAAAAGCTGAACAAGGAACGAAATGAGATGAGTCGAGATGAGGCAATAACTCCAGATCCGTCTAAAGTGCAGAACAGAAAGTACGTCTGCAGTTGAGCTATTAGAAGAGGAGGAAACAGGACTTGTACTGTACATACATTTTTTTTATGTATAATATTTTTTTTTTTTTGCAAAGTTTACACAAAGAGTCACTAGGTATATGTAAATAGAATAAAATTATTGCAACTTTCAAAGGAGAAAAATAGATTTAAATATCATGGTTGGTAGTTTTATGCTAGATTCCGAAAAGAAATAAAGAAACATAAGTTGCTGGCATTGGAATAAGGCGATAAAAGCTAGAATAACACGATCCACTGCGATGAATTTATTATTATAATTATAAATATTAATTTGAAGAAGGCGATAAAAGGTAGAATAAACATCCCTGCGATGAATATTAGTGCGGATTTTCTTTTCTTTTTTACAGGACTGGAAAAGTTCTTTTTGGGAAAATCAAGGAGGGGAAGAAAGTGTAGGTGTTGGAAGAACCTTGGAAAAGAGAAAAGATTAAAATGTTTTTATTTGTGAATAACAAATTTTTTGGTTAGAGAAAAGATTCTCTGCATGCGTGATACAAACCTATTATGCTTATAGTGTGATATATGTTTGTGTGGCTGAAGGCAGTATTGTGCACGATAGAATACATTAAGGGCGTCTGGTTTTAATTGAAGAGAGAATTTTTGCAAAGGGGCAGATGGAGACTTCGTCCATCGTCGGAGAGCAAAACGTTTTTTTTTAATATTGAGAGAAGATTGTAATAATTGATTCAAACAAATTTGGAGGTCAATGTAATAAAGTTCCTCTTGAGAAATATTTCTTTTATGGAGGAAGAGAGGATTTTCTTAATTTTAGGCGGATAAGGGGATTTGTGGTTTTTTTTTGTTCAGTCCCCGCCTCGGTACTAGAAACCCGGTAGTGTTGAGACTTGTATGAATGCGTGGGTATAGATTCATATTTAAAAAATTAAGATTGGCGTGTTGCGAGTG
>JABUQX010068199.1:0-19839 GCA_015478945.1 Trachelipus rathkii | reverse complement strand
AGTATAAAAGTTTATGTAATTTTATAGTAAAGAGGGATTTATGGAAGAGTTTTATTAAAATGAGGTTATATAGAGTAGTGAGTTTAGATGTAAGGTTTATATAAGGTGTAGTAGTAAAGTTGTCCCGTAAAGGTTGATGTAAAAGTTATGTAACGGGTTAAATATAAAGGTTTAATGTAAAGTTAATGTAGGAGTTGTAATGTAAAGTCTAATGAGTAAAGAGATTATATTAAAGGTGTAATTAGAGTAGAGAGGTTTAAGAATAAAGTTTATGTTGAAAGGTTATGTATGTAGAGTTGATGTGTAAAGGTTTATGTAAAGTCTGAGTAAGAGTTTATAGTAGTAGAGAATGTGTTATAGAAGTTTATGGGTAAAGTAAGGACGAAAGTTTATATGAAAAATTTATGTAAAAGGTTTATAGGGAAAGTTAAGGAGGTAGAGAGAGGAGAAGATTATGTAAAGTTAGTGAGTAGAGAAGTTTAGTATAGAAGAATGATAGTATATAAAGGTTGTATATAGAAGAAAATGTTATAGAGAATATTTACTTCTTGAAGTTTAAATAATGTTGATATTAAAAATTATGTAAGAGGTTTATGTAAATGTTTATGTAAATGTTTGTATATAGTTTGAAGGGTGTAGAAAGGTTATATAAAGGTTAATCTAACGTGTAATAAGAAAATAAGAAAAGCTCAAAACAACTAAAATAAAAAGAAATTAAAAAATATAAATAAAAAAAGCGGCTTTATCAATACTAGAACTGAACAGGAATTAGATTTCAGCATCTGGCTTTCAATCGATGCTGCATGTTAAAAATGTAATAAGGAAAATAAGTTCCTTCTGGGATAGACAAATTTAGGGGTTGTACAAACTATTTTGTGCTCACGTTTGCCTCATTTAGCCGACCCCTGTTTCTTGATAAAATATATCGGAGGGTATTAGAGTGAGAATCCCAGAAAATGGTTACACAGTGTAGGGAGAAACAACCTGATTATCAAATCGAAGACTAGAGTTCATCAGTAAATATAGTTAAAATAATCTATGCTTCCGACATTGGTATAAAACAGCATGGTCTGGCCAGTGACTGAGATCAAGGATGCAGACCGTTATTACAGATGCAAGAAGATATGAAGGATGAGCGGAAACAGGGAGCGGTAGGAAGTTGTATGCGAATCAAAGGAAACAGTTGACAATATTAAAAAGGTGTCTGCGCACAACACCACAGAAGGACACAAATAGAACTAAGAACCTGGAATAGGACAATAGTCCTAACCTCGTGGCAGTACGAAACAATTCTTTTTTCTTAACACATTAAAAAAAAAAAAAAAAATTAAAACTTTACTTCATAGAGCGTTTTCCAAATCTGTTAGGAACAATGAAAACCTACGTTTGGATTGCCCAAACTAGAAAAGACTCTCTGATCAAATAACATCTTGAATACGTTTGGAAGATTAGACAAAAGAAGAGCCTAAAGATCATCAGGTTGGTGTTGTGTGTGTAAAGGAGAGAAATGTTTGACCTGCTTTACTCTTTATATATTAAAAAATATACCGTCAAATGGGGGAAAACGAAACACTTTAGGCGATTTTTTGAGAAAAATGTTTGCTAAAAATCACAATTCCATAAATATGATTTTAATGCATTACTGAATGAAAATATAGGGAAAAAGAATGCGTAGCCTTTTTATCTAAAAAAAAAATTCAAAATGTTATGTTTGAAAATATTTTGGAAACATTTTAAATAAAAGAAGTGGCATTTGCGTGGGGAAATGAAACCTTAATTTTCAGTGTCTTTGATGCTGGCCCTAACACTTCATTTCATCTTGATGTTAACCAATAGACCTTGAAGACATCATATTTAATAGCACTGGAATCTTTTTGTATCTTTTGCTTGTGATTTCTGGCCATATTTTTATAAATTTATTTGGACAAAAATAAAGCGCAAATTGCAGTATTTTTTTTTCCTAACGAAACATTTGGTATATAATGATTTATGAGCATAATGTTATTGAAAAAAAACTGACTTACAGGCATTTAATCAGGAAAAAATGTCAATTTTCCTCATAAAATTTGTTCATTTCATTATACCTAAGAAATTAAAATGTAATTATTTAAGTTTAAATATCAGTTCTTACGTTAGTCTTTAATTTTTATATATGCTAAAATTTTGGAAACCTAGCTTTGGTATTTTTTGTTTTAGAAACCTTAGTATATCAACGCAAAATTTTTAGCAAATTTGATCTGTAAATAATTTGGGAATTTTTTTTTAGTTAAAATTATTAACTTTTTTTTCACATCAATTTTAAATATTAAAATAAAAGTTTAAAGCCTTAATTGACTAATATTAACAATCTAAGAGTACGCTATTGTTGATTAACTTTCTAAAAGTTTTTATCTTAACTGAAGATGGGTCAGTCGTAGTGGTTGTTTCATTTTCCCCCAGGTGTTTCCTTTCCAAACATTTGACTAAGTTAGTATTTTAAATGTTCTGAGCAGAGCTATGAATGTAATTTTAGCCTCCTTCTCGATTTATTTCATCAGTCTCAACTCAGAAATTTTTTAATAACGTTCTCGGCAGAGATTAGAAAGGGCTGTAAGTAGTACCAACCATTCGTCAAACCGTTGGAATGCAAATGCTGGCTACCGTGTTCACGGTAATTTACTTCTGCCTCTACATATCCTCACACTCAACGCCTATGATGAACTCCAGGCACTTTTTTCCAGCACTAGCAAGACATATTTCAGGATGCTGTTACTTGTTAATTGAGTCATCCTAAGTGTGGAATCAGGCTAGATTTTTACAATTCCCAACCAGTCGCCGCATCCCACTACGGTACGTCACGTATTGCACTTTCCTAATTTTGATTTTGAGTTACATTTCAAAACATGCATTTATTGATCACAATTTAAACTTCTTTACCATATGTTGTGACCTGATCGAACCTGATAGGTTCCGCTATTTAACTCATCTATTATTTCATGATTTCTATTCAAATCTTTTGTTTTAATCTTTTGGTCTCTTTTTCATCTACTTGAACATTTGTACTGATCTTTTCTGTTTCTTAAACGTGCTTTTTTACAATCTCATACTATTTATAGATATTTTTGATCATTCTTTAAATTATACGGTTAGAAAATGAAGTCTAACTTTATATCTACAACTATTTATTACAGTTATTAGCGATTATCAAAATAAATAAGAAATAAGGAAAATGCTGTCACTAAAAACAGGAACATATTAATAACACTTTAACATCAATTTAACTCAATTTTTATTTTAATATATGAATTATTTAGTATAATATTCAAATCATAAAACTAATAAACTTAATAATAATTAACTCTAGAGACAGTACTTTCATAAAAACAACTAAAATTAATATTAATGAATTTTAACTAATAAATAATATTAAAAATCACTTAATAATTATATAAATTAAGAAATAATATCTCCTAACAATAAAAGTAAACAAATTCACAATATATTAATAATAATATCATAATAGAAATTAGTTTAAATACATTTAATAATAATAATAATTTAATAATTATTAAAATTCACTCCTATAATTACATATAATCAATAATTTATAAGATAATAACAATCTATTGATATCTATTTTTAATTTCAATAATAATAATAATAAAAATGTTAACATATTTAATAGCACAACAAAATTAATAATAAATAATACACTATGACACAATTAAGATGGAAACTACATTTCTTTTCTTGCATCTTTATCTCACACTATGCCAGTAAATATGATTTTTAAGAATCACATAATAAAAATTGATGATCTCATGCATCCTTCCTTCTCCATTATCCCCCCTTACCTCTTCTTTCATACACGCTGAGTAGCCCATCTTCTCCGATATCAAACAAACCAAGATCATAAAACACTAAATATTACTATTATAGATATCCTTTTTGTATATGCCCGTGGTGAGGGTGGTGGGGAGAAAATTTCCACAACACACAGTGTTATTATTAAATTTTATATTACGGCACAATAAATATTTACCTAAGTTAGTAAAGTTTTATATAAGTTTTATGTAAAGTTTATATTAAAGGTTAGTGTAATGTTTTTTAAAAGGTTTTAGTACATTTATTATAAAAGTTGTGTAAAGTTTATGTTAATTTATATAAAGTTTATAATAAAGTTATATAAAGTTAGTAAAGTTTATGTAAGTATATAAAGTTTTATATTAAAAGTATCATGTAGACGTAATGCATCATTTTAAAATACATAGATAGTTAATTAAAGTTTATGAGTAACAAGTCTTATATAAAAAGTTTGAGGTAGGACGTTATATATAAAAGCTTTATATAAAGTTTATATAAAGGTTTAATGATATTGAAGTTTAAAAGTATAGTTTACATAAAGGGTTATGGTATAAGATGTTTTAGTCTAAAGTTGAGTAATTTGGTAAATGTTTTTATAAATGCTTATGTACAGATACTTATATATCTAAAGTTTAGGTAGAAGTATTACTGGTAAAAGTTTATTATTTGATAGTTTATTACATTATAGTAAAGTTTATGTAGGGTTTATGTAAAGTTTATGTAAAGTTATATAAAATTTATGATAATTGTGCTTATGTAAAGATTTAATGTTAAAGATTTATGTAAAGTTTGATGTCTATGCACAGTTTATCTAAAGTTGTATAAGAAGTTTATATTGGAATAGTCTTATAGTTAAGTTTATATATACAAAATTTATATACAAATATATGATAACGCAAGATAATATAAAGCTTTATATATAATTAAATATAAATGTATATACAAATTTTATCATAAATTTTAAATAAAGTTATATAGTAGTATTATAACAAGCTTACATAAAGGTATGGTAATGTTTATGAGGAAAAGTATTTACCACTCGAGCTCAACCAATACGTTAGAATTAATATATAAGTATAGTTATGAATGAGGTTCTATAAAAAAGTGTTTTCAAAAGTGAAATCTGATAAGGTATATGTGTAGTAGTAGAATTATAGAAAGGTTAGTAAAGAGTTTAGGTAAAGTGTAATATATCTTGTTAAAGTTGTTATTATTGAAGGTTATAATGTTAAGATAATAGATTCTGAATAGGGTTATGTAAAGGTTTAAATTATTGAAATTAAGCTGAGTTTATATATTAGTGTCACATAAATTTTAATTATAAAGGTCACTGACCCTAAACTGACCTTGTTTTGAATCAAAATAAGATATGTATGTGTATAAAGATATAAAGATATAGAGTATATCGCACATATGAGGAGTATGCATTATCTAAGTGTAAACGAGTAAGAGTAAAATAGCTGTTATTTACTCAACCAAAATATTAATGTGTCTATGAGAAAGTGGCCGCAGAAGGAGCAAGAGCTTTACGATCGTAAGCCCACTAATTATATAAAGGTTTATATAAAAGAAGAGTAGGGTTAGGTAGAATCACGGAAGTTATTAATAGCCTAAATTTCGTGTATAATGGAGGTATAATTCATTAATGGTGTCGCTTATTTTATTTATATAGAGCTAATAGTTGTGTGGATTATGTATAATGAGCTTAATTAAAAGTTTATTTAAGGTTTGTATATGTAAGGTGAAATAATACATGTTATGTAGCTAAGTTTATATTAGATTCTAAATGGGCTATTTATAGGGTATATTATAGGTATAACAGTTTTTAAGTACTATAGTAACAAAGTTGAATATACCGAGGAGAGTTTATGGTTGAATAAGGTTTTATGGTGTAAATTGAGTTATATTGTTAACCACCAATTTGTTCTATACATATTATAATGATTTTATGGGTAATGATGTTCTCGTCAAATAGTTTATAGTAAAATCTATGTAAAGTTTATGTTATTAATTTTTATAAAGTCTTTTATTATTATGTATTCAATTTGTAAATTATTTAAAGTTTATGTTACTATCCGATCTATGTAAAGGTTGTATATGTTTATTATAGTTCATTATATCCCTAACATCATTGTACTATAATAGTATAAAATACAGCATTATATAAGTGTATAGTAGTTGTGCGCACATAAAAACTCTTTATGTGATTAAGGTTATTGAGTCAATAAGAAATATTGTATATGAAAAATGAGAATGAGTAATGCTCTCTCATCGATGTAGCGCAATATTAAGCATAAATAATTGTGACATAACTGTTACAAAGTAATAGTGATTTGGATAGAGGTGAAAAAGTTTGTTAGGAGGAATAGGTTAGATAAGTTGATTTATATTGTATAAGGTTAATAGATATGAAGAATATACTATTTAATAGATATATAAGTACTCATGCAATCTATAAACTTTTAATGTTCGATAATAAGATGTTATTTCTGCCGTCAAATTTATTAAAATGGAGTTAGAATTATTAAATAGGACGTTATAATGTAAAACAGGTTTGATTGTAACAAGTTCTTTTAGGTAGGAAGTTTGAGGTATTAATAGAGAGGTTATTATGAAAGTTTACTATAAATGGTGTATGACTGATAAATGTATGATATTAGGAGATAGATTGGAATAGAATGATATGATTTCTATCTATTGATAGAGAGACGTATGGAATTAGGTCTAGAAGAAGTTATATAAAGATGTAATCCTAAGGGTTTATGTACAAGTACATATTCTATCGAGACAAAGCTAATATAAAGGGAGTAAAGCTGTTGATAGTAATATGTAAAACTATTTAATATGAAAAGTTTAATTATACAATAAGGGTATATGTGTTGTTTATGTGTTTTGTAATGATGAGATGAGAGATAAAGTTTTTATGGGTAAATGTTTAGATTATAGTGATAAAAAGAGATGTATGTGTGATAAAAGTTTATGTAAAAAGTTCTCTTTATTTGAGTTTATGATTGTAAGAAAGTAATTAGAGAATTGTATTTAAATTTATATTAAATGATTGAAAGAATGAAAAACGTTTTCGTTCAGTATTAAGTTTTTAATGTATGAGGATTTATAATATGAGAGTGGAAATAAGTTGAGGAAGTATAGCAAATAGATTATGTCAATTAATTTAGAAAGACAAATATTGAACCTTCTTATCAAATTACGGAAATTGATTAAGATATATTATAATTAAAGTTTTTATGTATTAAAGCGAATTTGTGGAGCAATCATTAATAAACTGATATGGATTTGGATGAATAAGATAAAAGAAAGTGTTAAGAAAGGCAAGGTGTTGAGTGAGGTATATAGAAAGTGAAAAGTATAAGGTTGAACATAGGATATTATCATAGGAAGTAAAGATTTGTGATGTAAAGCAGTAGACTTTGAAAAATACGAATTAAACAATGAATAAATACGTAAAGGTCAATACGTGACACTAGAAGCTATAAATTAATCATTGACATGATCACACTCGAAGGAATAAAAACTGCCTTATTAGTAGTGCATATAAAAAGGTATGTTGTGATAAATATAGAAAGTTAATTTTTAGAACTTTATATATAATTGGCTTTTAAGGCTACAATTTGTTTAGAGACATTGTAAAATATTTATTAAATCACACGAGTTAAGTGGTGTCAAGTGAAAGTAGAAGTTTATTGCTGTGTAATTATTGGTTTTATAGAAACTGTTTAGGGGAGGAAATAGTGATGTTGCTGGGTGTATAATAGAGATTGATATATACGTTCGAATATGAGTTATATTAAGTTTTCATTAAAGATTAAAGTATGACTATGTATCAACTATAGGATATTTAGATGGGATTAATATTGGGTACTATATTGAGATATAACAATGGGTTCTGAATATGTTCACACACAATTGTTAGATGTTGATCTAAAGGCTAATTTAATAGATAAGTGTGGTTTAATACAAAATTTTATAGTATGTTAAATTAGCATTGATATGAAGTTCTGGAGGTATGTAAAGATTATTAATAAATATTAAGGTTTATGAGCAAGAGCACTTTTGGAGACTTTGTATCTAATATACAAATATGTTTAATATAAAAGATAAGTAGGTTTTGGTAAATTTATATATGATAATATTAAAAGTTTATATAAAATGTATTAGTGTAGAGATAAATTTATGAGTACAGTTAAGTTATATAGAATGTGTAAGCTGTAAAGGTGATATGGATATAATATGTGAAAGATTGAGTGTAGAAGTTGTATATATCTAGAGTTATCTATAGTTAGTATGAAATGTTAATATAGATGCTAAGTCTTAGAGTTTAAAAGGTTTATATAAAGTTTATATAACAATGTTTATATATAAGGGTATTATCGAAGAAGTTTATTTTAAAAGATACTAATAGGGATGATTTATAGGTATAAATAAGAGTATCTTAATATAAAGTTTGATAAAATTATATATGGATTTCTGTTTATAGAGAGAAAATGATGCTTCACACAGAGAATAAAGTTATAAATATGATATACACTCAGTTGAATAAATGCTGACCTTTTATAGTTCTAAATGAACATGAGTATATGTATATAAAAGATTTTGAGTGGTGCCATGGATGTTACCATAGGAGATGGATTCGAATAAATATCATGCATTAATAATTACGTAATACACATTACATGTATAATTTATATATCAAGATATTAAGATAGAAGTTATACAATGAACATGTCGTATGTTAGAGAGAGAACTCTATACTATATTTAAGTGTAGGTAATTATGTTAGAGATCAGGTGAATAAAATGGTGGTTAGTAGGTTTGATGGGGAATAGATGTTTATTTAAAGTTTATATATAACATTGTGCTATGAAGTAATTATTGAATGTCATGTAGAAGAGAAGGTTGTACGTTGTGAGAAGTGTATAGTATATAGAGGTGATGGATAAAGGTAGGTAGACAGCATGGGTCACTGTAATCACAATGTTTATAATGATCGGGTTGCTTAAAGTTATGAAGGTGAAAAAATTTATTCAATAATAACGTATGCAATATTGGGTAATAAGAAAAGTAATATGTTTTGATCTAATAAGGGAAATTTTATTCACATCATGGTTTATACTTCAGGTCGAAAATTTATCCTGAACTCTTAAACGGAAAAAGAGGGAGTAGAATGTGTTCTGTTAAGTCACTTTTATATCTTAATAGATTTATGTAAGTTGTTATAATGTATACTAATGTTGTATTATTATGATAAAAATGTTTTATATAAAATTTATATGATGTTAAAAGTTTAAATACATTTAATTGTTAATAAAGTGACAAATATAAGATATGGATTAATATAATAGAAGTAGACAATTGTAAGAAGATAAGTAATAGATAATAGGTGTTAAAGGTTAAATGATTTATATATTTTTAAAATGTTTATTAGTTTAATCTTTAATTATAAAAGACGTATATGGTAAAAAATTTCAAGGTAAAATGCTTTTGGTAAAAGTTTTCAATGGATAAGGTATTATTTATATAGGATCAAATGGTAAAAAAATATAAGATAGTTTTATATAATAATATGTAGAGTTCAAAATAAGTTTATATTGAAAAGGTTTATATATAGGGTGTTTATGTTGTAGGATAATATAGATAGTGTATATAGGTCATAATGTTAAGTTAAAATATAACGTGAATGATTTTATGATAAAAAACTACAGTATGTTAGAAATGCCAATTAGTAATAGGGAGTTTATAGTAAAATAAGTGGAAAAAATATATAGCAATAAATACAAAATATATAAGAGCTTGGAAAGTAGCTACTTTGATCCACTATGAGCAAGTATATAGGGTAAGATGGTTCAGATAGAATACAGTTACACTAAAGCTTAATGGTATACAATTTTATGTATATAGTTTTATATAAAGTCGTTTATGATCATACGTTTATATATTGTATGAGATAAGTTATGTATTTATGTTTCTATACACTATGATTCTAGAGACGATAACAGAGTTTACGGATGTCTAAAGTTTTCAACTTTTGTAACATAATTTGTCATGGCTGTGAATAAGTTTTACGGTAAATGGATGTGTGATGTGAAGAATTGAGTTTATCACATGGTGTTCTTTTATGCTAATGTAATTATAGTACACACTGTATATACTGTAAAAGTTTATGTACAGTCCTTATTTAATAAACTCTCTGAGGGAGAGTGTAATAGACGTTTAGCGTACAATGCTTTATTAACTGCTAAAAATTACCCACTAGAATCCTAATCAAATGGTTATAGAGAAGAAGTATATAGGATAAGTGATAAGAATAGATGAATATAAATAGATATTATATTAATATATGCACATTATATAATAGAATTTAATTAAGTTTCTGAAAATAAAGCCTATGTTTAGTGAGGTAAGATAGCGTATATACTGATCATGTTAATAAGTTGTGAACTCTATTAAATAAAGCTTCTTTTACTCTAATTGATTAGAATTGGCCAACATATTTTGATCAATTTTTTTTACATAATTGGTTATTAATAGATATATGAAACTTTATTTAATTGAGATGAGAGTTAAGTGTTCATTGAGTATACAAGTTCTAAATGAAAACAGATATGAAAACCAGCTGCAGCATTGTATTTTACTTATATGAATTTATTTGAGTGAGTATTATATTACATATATAATAGTTTATGAATAAATTCGTATTTATTGGAGTAATAAATAGCACCTGTGTATGTATATTAGATGTAGATGATAGAAGGCGTTTTTTATGGTAAAAAGGATGTGTAGTAAGTCTAATCAACGTCTCGGAGTAAGAATGGAGAAAACATTTAAAAGCGTACAATTAGGTAAACATTAGAGATTCAAAAAGGTTTAACAATTAGGAGTATTGCAAGCGTTTTGAAAATCAGAAGGATTGACATGCAACAATTGCAATGGATACGCACTGGGTAGTAGAAAAAATAAGGGAAAATTTGATGTAAAATGTGGAAAAACCCTGAATTCTATGTATCACATGGGTTCATATAAATTTTCACTACTATTAAAGTTTATATTATTCTCAAATATAATAATAATAATAAGTTGTCAAATAATTTTTTAAATTAGTACTAGAAAGGAGAGTGTTCTAATTACTGAAGTTCAAAGTAAAAGATTTAGGGTTATCAGATTATTTTTTTACAAGGTTTACTTTTACTTACACCAATTTAAATATACATACCTACACAAACAAAAATTGTAGCATACTGATTATGAACTCTCTTGGCATACGAATTTAATCAATAAGCATGTATTCAGGTGAAGTTTCCCTTATTTATATCAACAAATTTAGAGGTATACTAGATATAAATAGATGTTTATATCTTAGACATCAATATAGGTACTACATATATATACAATTCAGTTTTAACAATTTATTATAAAGTAGAGTTAAAATATATAGTTCTATTACAACTGTATAAATTACGATTATTTATAAGAGGAAAATAAAAGGATTTAACACTTAAAACCAATTCATGAAACCGTTGCAACATAAATAAAACAAACTTTTTGAAAATGCCACCCATTTATTGATCTTGCAATTTGAAAGATGCAAGTCAAGGGAGAATTTTGCTTCAAGAAATGTTGATCAGTCCTCAGTCTCCCAAATTTTTCCTCTCTCAAAATATCAAGGCTCGTCTTTTATTTCAATTATTTTCAGTCTAAGCCAGAATCGAAGGAAGATTAAATCTTTCTTGTGGAAAAGATATCTCCAATTATATTCTTTATAATATAATAATAATAATAATAAATATTAATAATAATAATATACATAATTATAACCTAAATAATAATAATAATAATATAATTCCTTACGCGGATGTTTCCTCCCCACAATGAAGTTTTTTTCCAAAGCTTTTGACGTATTGATTTCTGACATCCTAAACATGTTCTAAGGTTCATCCTTAATTTCAAAAACTTACTCTTCCAGCACTAGAGTAAATTCAAAAATTTCAATTTTGTCAAAATATCACATATGTCAACAAACACCTCTTCCTGCTTTATAAAAAAACACAATCGTTCATACTATTTACATTTAATTGAAAACGATTGCAAGTTGAAGATGGGGACATGATTGAGCAAGACCAGAGAGGGAGACAAGAACACTCCTGAGTCAACAAAAAATTCACCCTTACCCTTTTTACACAAGAATTTCGGTAACTGAAGAATTTAATAAAAAAAAAAGAAGGAAGGGGAAAAGAAAAATATAAACGATGAGAAGATGTACGATAGAACGGCATGATATAAACTTTACAATGAAAACTTGACACCTACTTTTTCGCCGTAGAGTAAAGAGAGGAAAGATGTTATGAATAAGCAGATACAGGAGAGTAAGTTCTCTTTACCGAGTATATTATGGAGTCAAATGTTAATGTGGATAGCTATAATAGATAATGTTATATTAGCATAAGGTTTATTATAAAAGTTTATATAAATGTTCTATATAAAGACAAGAAGGAAGTTTATAATAATTTCATGTAATATGCATATTTTTATATAAAAGTTTACATAAAGTTTATGGTATCAAGTTATTATATAACTTTATAGGTAAACCGACCACGGGTATATAGCACGTAGATAAATGCTAAGATTAATGGTAAACTTATTTATCAAAATTGTATTAATAATTCTGTGATAGACGAGTTATTAGGCATGGAGTAAAGGAAAGGAAAATATAGTACAGTCAATAGAATGGTAATAGTCAAAGTACTTTAACGATTAATAATAGTAGTAAGTTTATGTAAAAGTTTATGAGAGAGGTAAATTCAGACGAAGCCAAGTCTACCCTCTCACCTCTATAACTATTACCTCGTACCTGTTGTTATTTAAAATACCATAGTTAAAGTTTAATAATCTAATGTTATACATATACAAGGTTATTATATAAGTCGTCTTATTAAATAAGTATAAGTTATAGAACTACTAAGTTATCATATAAGGTTTCATATCAAATTGTTTACGTGATAAGAAGATTATGATATTTGATATATTAAGTCTTGATGTAAATGCTGTAAATATATTTGACAGGCTATATAAAGTTTATACCTAAGTTATGTAAAGTGTTATATTAAAATTTAAGGTAATTATTTTAGGATAGTCTTCAGAAGTTTATTAAGTTTATATAAAGTTAATTTAACTGTTGTATAAAAAGTTTTATAAAGTTTAGTAAAATTTACGTAGAGTTTATGAAGAATATACTTTTTTCAGCACAAGTTTTATAAAGTTTATTTAAAGTTAGTTAAAAGTGATTAAGTTTTTATGAAGTTTATGTAAAGTTATTATAAAGTTAAAATATTTTATGTAGAAATAGTATTTATATACTTTTACAGGAATATAAAGGTTATGATGGTAAAATGGAATTATGTGAAGTTGATAGTAGAGAGTTGTTATGGTCATTTAAGGATTTATGTAAAGTTGAGGTGGTTGTTTTGTAAGCTCGGTAAAATATGCTAGAAAAAACAATGCGTGGTCCTTAGGCCACCCCCCCATCAATTTTACCGTTTGAGCGGTGGGTGAATCTGGACCAACGTGTTTACTGGTCCCTCTTTTGTTTTAGGTCCGTCGCTGATATACTCTTTTTGGACAAAGAATGTGGTTTACTTTTGTTGCCAGTTGGGTTGATTTAAAGCTAAGCTGTAGACTCTGAGTGATCCTACTGAAGAAAATAATTAGGATTACTTTAAAAAGCGGTATTTCCACATATGATTTGTTTCATCTTATATTAACATAAATTAAACTCACATTTTTCAAAAGGGAAGTTCTATTGAAGGAAATTTTTTACCCATAATTCAACATTTTTTTAAAAAAATAATAAACTTTCTTACTTCTGCGAATTATTGATCTAAATAAAAACTTTCTTTTGAGTTTACTACCTCGGGTTTGGCTATAAATCATGAATCTTCAGGAAAATTTTTTTTTTTTTGTTTTTTTATGTTTTATTATAGAGTGCGACCGCGGAATTCATCCTCCTTCCTAAGAGCATGGTTCTCTTTGCCGGTTGTTTGGTCACCCTTTTGGTGCCGGTCCCGGACGCTATATATAATAATTTGTTGATGTGGTTATAATTTTACTTTTTTTTTTATTGTAACATTGTAAGCACTAATATTATTTATTGATTACATTAAATTTTTATTTTTCCTTGGATATCTATACGTTTTTAGCCATACACTATTGTCTTATAAATTGTAGTTTCAGTCGATTAATTTAAAATTCGATGAAATATAAATGATTTCCGGAATATTATTATAATAAATATATTATCGAGTTTACGGCTGTATCAATAATCTTGAAAAGCTTTTCTAACAGTTGTATTCCTTCATCCTACAGAACGGAAAAAGCCGATAATTGTTATGCATTTTCAGAGCGGTTAATATTAATATTATTGGTTGAAATATTATAAAAAATACACTTTAATTCGTAGAAACAAAACTTCTCAGACTTCTGAAAATTTTGAGTTGTAAAATAGGACATGTTTATAATTTTAATATTACTAAGTACTGTGAACTCAAGTCATAAATACCTAAAAGAGAGCGGAATTTCGTTTTCATTACGTATTCTTCATTATTATTTTTTGTCAGCCGATCTGTGATTTGTCATGAGAAAAATCGGAGGGGGGTGTGTGACAGAATCTCATTCTGTTTTTTGTGTGTAACAATTTTACCTCGTGATTTGGCTATTCTGGAAACACGGAAAATGGAATGGTCATGCATATGATGCATTCTTCTCTATACTCTCATACCTTTAAATTTGAAATTAAATACGACTAGATAGTGTTAATACTAGGATTAAATATACGAATACCGTTTAATTTCGAATTACAATGAATTATTTGTATTCTAATATTTTCATTATATTTTAAACAGGACCTCTATGTGAGTCTGACTCATTGGAACAGTATCATAGATCTTGCAGAGCCTCGAGTATGGCTAGATATTATAATTTGCGAATCATGTGATAGCACGATTTTTATAAAAGAACTTGTCATCAAACTCCGCTTCGTTTGAGAACCAATTATAGGTAATACACAACTGTTGACCAAGATTTAATCTAAATCAATAATATTACTGACTAAAATGGTTTGTTAGTTATAATGACTTAATAACTTACTATAAAAATAATAATTTGCTTCTTTATAAATCTTATCTTGAGTTTTCTTTGTATTTTCAAATATAATTTGCTTGAGAAGTTCTTGTAGCCCTGCTACAAGATTATTACTAGACCTTGTTGATTATGATATAATAGCACTATCATTAAAACTTTTTCGAGGGTAAATTATTAAGTTATAAGGCAATAGAGTAATAGAATAGGTTGACATATTAAAATATATTTGAAAATGAAAAAAAATAAATTAGACAATTTACCTCCATACCCTTAACATTTTTGATTTTTAATTTGAATAAAACACGAGCTAACGATCACGATCCTGGAGACTGATTATGTTCTCTATGAACCCATTTGTTTTTTTAGAATAATTCTGGACAATTTATCCTATTATCTCAATGGAGAAAAATAGTACAAATTCCGCTATAAACTAATAATATAGGAATGATACTGTATATGAAATCTAGGCTAATAAGGTTTTAATATCCTAGAATAAACCAACAAAATTGAATAGATTAGATTATATGTAGGGTTGTTTCCTTGAGTTATTTGAATCAGTAGGTGTCATATTCTGAAAAAGATTTTTAAGTTCAAGACAGGGAAAACATATATGTCATGCGGCTTGCTGGTGTTTTGTTGGCGCATAAAGAAATTGTGCTTATTGTGGTTATATTAGTTTAATTGTTGATTAGCAAGTTGGTTGTATTATTGTTGGTTGGCAGAAGTTATTGATAATTGTGAATTTAGTTTATCTACTAATTTTTATATCTTTGTGTTTTAATCAGTATGTTGGGCACCCGCAACTGTTTGTTTTTAGTTCCGCTTAATTCGCGAATTTGTCCTAGCGTAATTTTTGTTCGTGCAGTCGCGCGAGTTTGGCAAGTTTCTCTGCAACTTTTTCTGCTTCTCTCAGTCCGCGTATTCGCAATCCGGAAAAGGTCGCAAGCGTTTGCTTAACGACAGTCGCTTTCGATGATTTTTTGGTAGCTTTCCTCAGAGCCTTTTTTGATGCAATCTAGCAATTTGCGTCGTTGAGACCCGAAGTGAGGAGACTGCGTCGCTTCTCAGGTCAAATTATCTTCCTGTAAGTCATACGCACAGTCCCCTAACTTCTTTATTGGTATTTGCTGTCTTTAAAAACATAAGTTCGATAAAAATTACCTTGCAATTTATGCATTTATTAATTTTTACATTTTAATGCCTAATAATATAGTAATAATTATTAACTTCACCTAACTTCCTAATGCTTGACCCAGTATTATGTCTTATGATGGTGTATAATATGGTAGGATTATTATTTAATAGAGTTAATTAGGTATATTATGTATATTATTTATATTATATGTATATATATTATTTGGTATATAATATTATATATTATGATTTTATATATTTTAGTGTATATATTTTTTGTTTTGCATCAAAATTTTCGTATTTTAAATTGATCTTATTATTATTTAATATTATATATATTTATTATGTAGTTTAATATATATTTTCATATATATTATATTGTATGTTATGTATTTATATTATTGTATAGTTTATTTATTACTCATAATTTTTTAATGCAGATATAGATACTTTATAGAAAAAATATGGGAATATATAATGATTATAGTATATTTTGATGATGATATACAATTGACTTTGTAAGAGCCGAACTGGCATTTACCTACTCAAAGAAATAATAGTTTTTGATGTAGTAGTTTTTAGGTTGATATAGGTGTAGATATTACTTATATTATATGCAGTTAGTCTTTAGACAAATGATGAAGTGACGTAGGAGTATTAATAAAAAAGTAGTAGAGTTGAGCGTGTATTAATAAAATTTGTATTTCCGATCCTTTGATTCTCCCCTTTTTATAAACCTATTAGTGAGAACTCGTCGCGGCGAGTCTAGTAGAAATCCATCTCCTAGTAGCATCATCGGAAACCCGGATTAACTGATCATCTTCGTCAATGGTGGTTCATCCTTGGCCCAGGTGGGCCATCAACCTCTACATTCCCTTACATATATACTCCGTTTCATTCGATCCATATATGCATCCTTTCTTCGCCTTGAACAATACCTTATCTATTCCTCCTCCTAAGACATTCCTTACGGGACTCAGTCAGACTTTTTGTTCTGGTCTCCCAGCCGGTCGATTCATCAATACACACACACACACACTACATCACTACACACCACACCACACCACACAACACAACACTACACACACACACACACACACACAACACATCACACATCACACACAACACACACACCCACACCATCTAACATCCCTCTAATCCAACCGACTTCATCCAGTCCTTTTCCACTATGACCAAACTTTCATCTCAACGTCACTTTCATTTATTCTCATTATTCCTTTCTTCACACCAATCATACTTTCCCTAATACGTGGATCACTTCCTTTCTTTGATTTATCAATTTTCTTCGCTCCATAGCGAGCCCGCGTTAAATGTTCCACAATGCTGAGTTTTACTTTCAGATCCACTACTCTCTATCCAGACCATAGTCTTCACTTTACTATTGCGATTTAATATCTGCGTGGTAACAACATACCCTCATGTAAGAATCTAGTGCAGCTCTCAAATACTTAGTCCCTCTTACGATGCCACCCAACATTTCATTGCACCAGCCACTTCCGCCTTTCCACATTATATCT
The DNA here is from genome assembly GCA_015478945.1 of Trachelipus rathkii. Taxonomy (NCBI): domain Eukaryota; kingdom Metazoa; phylum Arthropoda; class Malacostraca; order Isopoda; family Trachelipodidae; genus Trachelipus; species Trachelipus rathkii. The sequence goes on along the minus strand of JABUQX010068199.1, from coordinate 2,176 downwards.
ACGTACGACACTCTGCGGAAGTCATCTTTTCGCTTAATTCCTGAGACATATATTCCTGAATATATTTTAAAATCATGATCACTTGTTTCCAGTTTGTCTCACGCCCTAATGCTTAACTTCACAATGCCGAGAGACTTGCCTCCATTCATCTACCATAACCTCCCTCTATCTACCTACTAAACATCCGGTTACTCATAGTTTCCAACCATGGAATCTCTTCTTAGCCATATTCATCTCAAATCTCTCTTTAAGATTCATCGCTATTCCACAATGCCAAATAGAATCATCGCACTATAACTAGGTAGCACCCCACTCTCTTCCATCTCCATCATTCTAACACCCCATCTCCTGCCACCCAAACTTCTAATCCTTCAATAACCCGCGATCTCATTATTAAGATATGAATAACAAGAAAAACTTAACAGACATCTCCTGCCCACTCCTCTATTATATATCTAACCACATTCACTTTTATTTTCTTTACTACGCTTCTATCTATCTTTTTCATACATACTTTGATGCGCATCAAATGATTACCTTACCAACCATATAACACCATTAAACATTAAAACCTGCCAGTAGAGCTCCCTAAATTCCTAGTCTAATACGCCGTGGTTGCATGAATTCCATAAAATCTCCTATTGAATACAATTATCTTCTTACTCCCTCATTTTCGTTCAATCATTGTTAAATTAAATTATTTTTGATCCAACACAGCCTTCTACAATTCCAAAAACGCACCTTTTCTTACCAATCAGTCCTTCTATTCACTTTGACTGCATCTCTTTCGATTCCAAGTTATTACTACCAGTTCATGTATACCTTCCTCTACAACACTTCAATATCATCTAATTCCCCTATAATTTCCTACAGTTACCCTTTATCCCCCTTACCCTCTTACCCTTATATATGGTTACTATTACTGCTCTCCTCCTATCTTTTTCCTCTAGGTCACTATCACCCTCAACATTACCTTTGTATGCATCAATTTCGTCAAATCCATTCATTTCACGCATATCCAGAAGCTCCGTTCTTGCTCATTTCACAGGCGAAGTTTCGATCTATTACCTGCAGATTTTGAGCCATTTCTGTCAACTGTCTCACTTTGCTTACTCCATTAACCTTCCTTAATGACCTCATCCGCAAAAAATATTCATTCCTTTCGTTTCTACACGATCAAAACCCACACACATTTCACTTATCAACCTTCTCAGTGCTACTACCAATGATTACAATCCAATTTCGAAGTGTTTCCTTCGACACCTCCCCTCACAATTCCGTTTGCATTCAGTTACGAAACACCGCATCCCTATTCAGATTCTGAGCTTTCATTCCTCTATTTTCATTCTTAACCTTTCGCGCTTCCTCCAGAATTAAGAGCTCCTATTTCCCTGCTATATGTCCCCATTTCATCCTCCTTTTCCAAATACCTGTTATTAGTTATCCTTTTTTCCCCTTCTACGTATGCAACTTCTCTATATCTTTTCCTCCTTTTATATTCCAAACATCTTTCTTTGAAAACTTCTCCCTCCCATATTATATTATATGATATATATTATATATATTATTATTATATATATATATGATATATAATATATATATATATATATTATATATATATTTATATATATTAATTATTAAATCAATATATAATAATTTAACATCAGCTATAATATATATATATTATATTAGTTATTATAAATTTATATAATTCTTACATACAACTCCCAGAAAGGGTTTTCGCCTTTCAGTTGATCCAGATCTTCTTCTTCTGGTCCCGATAACTTCTATACCCTAGAACACGTCTAGGAGAACCATTTCTTGGTCGGCAAATGGTGTCTTCCGTACTCCAGTCCTCGAGGTTTGAGATACACTCACATTTATTAGGATTTTTTTCGTCCTTTCAGTAGCATTACTAGCATCTTCTTTTCCATCAGCCTCGAAAACTCGTTCTTCCCATAGCTTCTCCAGAGAATCTGCTTTTTGCTCGTGCCAAAGGCTGTTGAGAAGCGAGAGGAGGATAGCGACAAAACATTGACTAATAGTAACTTACAATTATGTTATTAATAATTTATTTATATATATATATAGTATATTATAATATATATTTTATAATATATATATAGTATATATATAATATATATATATATTTATATATATAATTCTCTCTCTCTTT
>JABUQX010068198.1:5000-21324 GCA_015478945.1 Trachelipus rathkii | reverse complement strand
AATATAATTATATATATTATATTAATATATATAATTAATATATAATTATATAATATATATATATATTATATATATATATTATATATATAATATATATATATTTATATATATTATATTAATATATATTATATCATATAAATATTAATTATCAGTGTAATTAATGACTTCTTGTCTTCCCACTATTGGTGATTACACGAACAGTATTACTATTATCAAAATAATATTATCTAATTATTAATATATATCATTACATGTTTTATATATTTTAAGAAACCCGCGCATCCTGAATAATAATTTCACAATAATCTTTTAATGGCGATAAGCCTTATAATTGATGCTAATCAGAAAGGATTATTGCAAATAATATAATCTAGAAAAGATTTGAAGTTTAAGGTAAATTAAAGGATTTAAACTATCCAAGTCGATGTATTTTATATATTGGAGTAACATAAAAGCAGGCTAACTAGCGGTTCTACTCATGGATTACTGATAGAATAGACCTGGCAACTTACTTATTATAGTGAATTTAAACACTCATATTATTAGTTGCTAAAATTTCATAATTCACTTAGGAATATATTTGATCAATTTAATAAGACCAAACTTTATAACTTCTTTTTTCAAATAAAATTTACTTAAATAAAATATGTCATTGATTATACTAATATATATAATAGTAATTTTCTAGTAAAGTGATATTGGATAGTGTTTAGAAATGAATGATCTCACTTTGATGACGGAATAAAAAACGATTCTTTCAACGATAATATATTAATATATATGATAATTACAATTTTAAGTAATTATAATTCAGCTGTAGTGAATAACTGGTGAAATTAGATTATATCTCGCCAAGGTGACGTGGCAGGCAGTGGGAGGCAGGGGAGAGTACACTTACCCGCTAAATCTTTGGCGAAATAAAATATGGACCTTATTGTTGTGCCAGACGACGTTTTGTTAAAGGGTTTAGTAGTAGAAAACTGAAAAAATAACATACAATTCGATGATATGCATGGTGAGTTGAGATTACATAGACATAATCCTAATTTCGACTAAAGACGTATTATTTTTTAGATAGACTTTTTTCTAAAGTTTTTAAATAGTGTTATATCACAGAGAGATTTTCATGTAAATGCGATACTTAAAGTCACAATACATTTAGCGTGCTTTTTATATAACTGCTGCGATTTTCTTTATGACGTGACTTGATTATACACACACGGAACACGAATATGGGAATTGTATCTAGTAATAGTCTCGAAATAACATCAAACGTGTGTGGAGACGGTTCTCCAAAGCTGTTTAAGATAAAAAGGTATCATGGAACGCGTATTCCGTCTTCTCGAATATTGCCAAGTGTCCACTGCAGACAACCTTAAATATTGACAAATTGTACAGAAAATAAGAAGAGAATAATTAACTAACATAGGTCTAGATAGAAAAATTTTTGAAGACCTATAATAATTATTTATAATATAATAAATATGTTAAGCTATATATTCTCTATATATATTATATTATATATAATATATATATATATATATATAATTCAATTATCTATTAATATATATAATAATATAATATCATATTATAATATAGTATATATAATATATATATATATATCTATTATATATCATATATATATATATTACATACTATATATATACTATATATATATATATCACTATCCCTATAATAATTATAATATATATATAAGTATATATATATATATATGACTTCTTTTGTTCTGTGCTTTCATTTTAACTGCTAAATGTTCACGTTCATGAAAATGTTTAAAAATTTTTTTTTTTGTTAAATATAATCTTTTTAGTACACTTTGCATCTCTGATACCACAACTCAAATTTCAAGTTTCGCAGTAACCGGGTGATATCATCGATGTAAAAAAACGTTGATGATAGGGAACCCAAGTGGGTACTGGATTGTGTAACAGAATATCCGTCAAGTTATTTTTTTTTTTTTTAACTAAAGGAATATTTCTCTTTCTCTCTTTACCTTTCATACTCTTTCTTTCCCTTCATTTCACCATCATAATAATTTTCTCGTGGTGTAAGATTCTGTTTTATGTGTTTTTTCTTCTTTCCTTTTTTTTTCCGGGGAGGGTTCTTCCTCTCTCGTGATACTCTACTCATAACAGCTCTTTGCGTAATTTGGGTGGTCGCGTTGGGTTTCGCTTCCACACGTCCTCTCTCCTCCTACGGGTATGGAACGCATCCCTCCTCTGTCCCCGTCGGCGGACTATCGTCATTGCTTCCCACTCTTAATATTATTTTTTTATTATTATTATTTTTTACATTATTTGTAATAAGCTTTAATAACGCTGATTCCAAATATGTAATGGTTTTTTTCATGTAAGTGTCGTACTGTTTTGAGATATTTAATTTATGAAAAAAAAATGAATTTATTAATCTTTTTAGCAATTCATTGGAGAAATATTATGTAATACTACTATTATTTACTCACGCTGAAATTATCTACAAATATTTTTAATTGGTTTTCTGCTCTGAATTACATGATTTTTTCGATAGATATTATCAATTTTTTGTTAATATTATATATATAATATAATTTATAAATAACATCTATGTTGTAATTTTTATAAAAATTATTTTAAAATATTTATTCTGAACCATTGAAATCTTGATTGCGTAAGCTGTATAAGTTAGATATTTATTGGAATTTCAATTGCTGAATAAACTAGTAGCAATATATTAAAATAAAAAAAAAAATAAAATTCACAAAAAATATTGACCATTAGCTAAAACAGAAAAGGGCCTATATATATATATATAAATATATATATTATATATATAACTATATATTATATATATATTATATATATATATTAATTAAATTAGTTAGAATAGTAATTAACCATTTTTTTTTATATAACGTAAGCTTTAGTAGATGATGATAATATCATTAATGCAGATATAACATAGTAAATGTTTATGCACAGTACCATATGTTTTTAATATTTTTTAAATATTTATATATAAATTATATCAACAGTAGTTTATTTAGGTATTGAGATCAACAATTCAACTATTTGGAACCCATCACTTAGAGTGAAAATCTCATGGGTCAACATCCTTGACTACCTCCATATATAAATATATATATATACAAGTATAAAATATATGTATATAAATTTTATATATATATACTATATATATATATATCATATATATATATATATATATTATATATATATGAAATAATATATATATATTATATTATCGTTATCTTCTCTTTCTAAAACAAATCAATCGTTGTTGGCAATGGTTTACTCTGTCCCTTTTAAGAACTTCAAACTCCAGGAATTTTTCTCGAACAACTAGTCAATTTTGTTCAAAATCGAAAATACTTAATCCCATATTGTTCTTTGCCTGGCAAATCGCAGTTTCATCGGTCAATATGTAGACAACCAAATTTTTTTGTATCCACCACAATCTAGAGGAGAATACTCAAGCATTTTTAGCACAAATGCATAAACGAAACGGCTTCTACCCCCCACTGTGTAGTCTAATAGCCTATTTACGTAATATAAAATAATTGATTGACCGTTTTCCAGTTAACGAAATTATATTATCATTTTATACAAATAAATATCTCAAAACCTTTCTAAATAATTATTTGAATACTAATAGCCATTAACCTTGAATTCTTATTTTTGAAAAGTATAAACAAATATAATAGAACATATCACGCACCACATGATTCATTGAACGAACATGTTTACTGCTTAAAGATAGTCCCTTGTCTGGTGCCTGCGTTCAATTTTAGAATTTTTGTTTTTTTAATCTTTTTCAAGTTTTTTTTTCAAAATATTTCAAATTTTATAAAGTGTATATTGTAACTAAAATTAGGAAACTTTAATTGACTTATTCCTGTAAAAACAGTAAAAATTTGATTTGTTTTTCACTGATTCTAATAATAATTGTATGAATTTTACATTCTTTATTAATATATTATATTTCGAAAGGTCCTTTAAATTTGGAACGAATTTAAAGTGTCCCATGCTTTAAATACGAGAACAACTCGCTGAAATAGAGGATGGCAGCGACAAACTTAGAGATGAGTGCTATATGTTATATTGGTATACATTTTTTGCGTAATTTAATTGGCTGAGAGATGTGAACATTATAGTATATTTTATTATTCCTTTTGTAGGAATGTCTTCGGTCAATTGCATCAAGTTTTTTTTTTTTTGAAAAAAAAAAGAACTAATTAGAAAAAAGGAAGTAATGAAGACATGATATTAAATGAAATAATCTATTTATATTCATTTTAATTGATCGCTTTTTCAAGCGCATTTATAGTATATATAATATATTTATAATATAATGAAAATAATAATGTATATACTATAAATATCATACTTACCATATATTTAGACTGAATCATATCAAAGAACGTCATAATATAATTATATATTTAATATATACATAACTAGGTAAAGTATATTATATTATAATATATTATATATATATATATGATATAAATAAGATGATAATAAAAATATATATATATTATATTAATAATAATATAATATATATAGTATTAATGATAAATATATATATTTTAATATTAATTTAATATATCATATTATAATATATTCTAAGTGTTATGTTTTTTAAATAATATTATATATATATATATATAACTTTATATTATATAATATAAATATATACTATATATGATTATATTATAAAATATATATATCAATATACATATTTATATATATATTATTATATATAATTTATTATAATAAAAAATGAAAATGGAAATATATATGAATTGCAAAAATTTGATTTATTTGTTTATCATCTGGAGATCAGTCATCGCCGCAATCTCCGCATCAATAGATGACTGAACGCTTCGCCACTGATATATATATATCTATATATATATATTTAGTACTAATATATTCATATATATATATATACAATTATCTATATTAATATATATATTAATATGATATATATTATATATATCTATATAATACTATATGATTATATATACTATATAATATACTATATACTAATATATATATAATATAATATATATAATATATAATTATTATATATATATATAATGTAAAAATATATATTATTATTATATATATTTTATATATATTATTTAAAATAAATACTATTTTGATATGTATTATAATTATATATATATATAAATAATATATATAATTATATATAATATATATAGTATATTATATACTATATATAGGTTATATATATATTTCATCAATTATGTAATAAAAATGAGGAAATGGTTAATTATTAATCATGTTAAAGAAGTTTAAAGAATGACGTACATATCTATAAAACACAAAGCTAATGGTAAAATAAGTCGGGAGGAAGAGAATCCAGTATCAAAGCATGATTTTGTGTTATCATTGTTTTCATGGATGAGCCTAAAGGGAAGAAGTATGAATGGTAATGAGAGAGATAATAATGGTATTCAGTAATCAGGAAAGATCTGAGGGAAATTTTCGACTTTTCGGTATTCCTAAATGGGTCTGGTGAAAATATCCACAGATTTAGATTTTAACATATCTATCTTAATTTTTCAGATATGATTTACAACATTAAAAATCCATAATCATACGTTTTCTCGGAGCTCTAAAATTAGATGAAAATAAAGAAATTTATGGTCCAAATTTTCCTATTTTCAAATTTCTCTGAAATTTGATTAAAAGTAATCCAAAATGCCCCCCTCGCTTAATTAACTAACAGTGCAATAAGTAATGCAGAAGATAAAAAGATAATGAACGCATAAAAAATAATATATAAGTTGTACCATTTCATAAAATAAACATAATCTCATTTATTTATATTGAAAACCTCAGAATACATTGATTTTGTGTCTATTCTGTTTATATTTTTTGTTGATTGATTTTAATAAAAATACAAAGTATCAGATATTGATTCCTTGACCACTTTCATTATATATAGTATATAATATATATATATATATATATAGTTATCACTATATATAAATATATATATATATATATATATAATATATATATATATATATTATATATATATATATAATATTATATATATATATATATATATTATATATTCATCACATTACAAAATTAACGATTAAGACCAATAATATATGTACTCTACTGGTAAGATCAGGAATACACTCTATTTATCAATTTTCCACTTACCTTCATTTGACTGCACACAGTGTGAATAATCATTTACACTAGTATGAAATATATTTACATAGTGTAGGTCAGAATAGATAAGGAAATTATCGAACAAAATTCAAAAATTTCAACGACTGTTTTCGAAGAAAGCCACGCCTTGATTTACCTACGTCGAAATGTTTTGTAAATAACAAACAAATATCTTATCTTAAATGGAAGCTTCCTATTTATGGCGTTTTCGAACATAAAGTAATTAAGTAATTTTAAAAAAAAATATTAGGCATTTTCCATAAAAAAAAAAAATTTTATAAGGATAGAGTACAAAGAGTTCAATCTCTGTCCTCTAATAAAAATTCAAACTTTTTGAGTTGTACAACTTTCTTATAATTTTTGACCACACCTTTTGGCGGGAAATTTTACCGAGAAATGTACACTCACCCACACACAAGATGATCCGAAAATTATAACATTGACTTAAATACTATAATTTCAATTATAGTATGCTTAAACAACTTACAATTACACAATATTTTTTTAAAAAATTTAAAATTACTTTCGTGCAACTCGAAATCAAATAAAATTTTTTCATGTGATATTAATCATTTAGTAAAACTTAATAATTTTTTTTTTTAATCTTCGATTAACCTCTTATTCTTATCACCCAAATTTGCTGGCCTAAAATAAACAAACTACATTTAATAATAGACAGTAAGGAATGGGAATTCATTGTAACAGACCCTAATAGTTGGTACAAAGTTCATAGTCTTCAGTAAAGACTATTACAAAAATCATAATGACAGAAAAAGTAATCAAGTAAAAAATCGTTCCTAGATCGTCTACACACATCCGTCGCTCATAAACTTAATTTTATTGTCTGCATTGTCGAACAAATAGTTTAATGAAAAAAGTAAATAGGTACTTCTAGAAAGCATTTCCTAGTATCACGATCTGTGTCTATGGTATTTATCTAGATTCGAGAATTTGGTTAATTATGAGTCAAGGGACCACGAATTGCCACTTAATTTAAGATTAAAATTTTAAAAGATAAACTTGGTTGAAATTTACCTAACATTTCATAATTCACATGCTTTGATTTCTTATGATGTGATATTACTTCCTTGCTGATGATTTCAAGACAAAAATTAAGCTGCATAAGATAAATCATGGATATATCAAAAAGAACACCATAGTGATAACCACATATTCGCCCATAGTTTAGGATTAAACTAATAAGAAATATGTCGAGAGATTTTCTGTGTCCTTGAAGAATACAGATTCTGAAATATAGTGACTTGGTGGCACTAGAGCTATGGCTTGATTTTTAAATTTGCGTCAGTTACTAAAAACTAATGAGTTAATTTAGCTCCTCGCGAGTTCAAGGTATGGTTGGTTGTACATTGTGGATTCATCTGAGGGCCGATTTTGAGAAGATGTGTAATTTACTGTAGATAATCTGAATGATGTTTTGGACAGAGGGATGAGTATTGGCTTCAGAATTGATTGGTGTTTGGGCACTTGAACGGTTGGATCGTGTATCGAAAACTGGATGTTATAATGACAGGTCGCCTGTGGAGGTTCGCTGGTAAAAATGAGCCCATGTCAGGTAAGGTGCTGATATGTGAGCAAGAGAGAGGTAGAAGAGAGAGGTAATGTTTGTGCATAAATAAACAACTTCTTCACGAGACAAAGCATACACTTCATAAGTATCCAGAAGAAATTCCGGCTATGGGGTGGATGGTCCGGCAGTGAAGAAGGATTATTTGTTGTTGAAAAGATGGTTGAGTATGTTGTAACATGTTAAATCAGTGCAAGGGTTTGGTGTGATGGGAAATAATCAGATCATTATATTATGTTAATGATTAAATTATAAGGGGTAATGAATGTATAAAAGAAGGGAAGTAGGCGAGAATTAGAGATCATCCAAAACGAAAGTATAGTGAACAAAGTTACTAATGAAATATAGTTTGAGAGCACTTACATTATAATTATATTCGAATGTGGAACAATGTAAGAACTAAGAAAAATCTGAGCGCTCAAATAGGAAGAAAGCGGGTATGTATAGTGCAGAGAAGTATTTGGTGTTTCACGTCCAAGTAACGAATGTCATAGGCTGGATGGTCGTGAGATAGAGAGTGATGCAGCGGTTAAAAGAAACAGCAAATGAGAGGTCTCCCAAAGGCATAGGTGTATGCGCATTATACGGAGTAACAAGGAAGACTCAAGATAGACACGGTAGAGGAGAAAAGTAAAAGGAATTAACAGTTTGGAAGGAGAAGAGTGGGAACCTTACAAGAGATAGGAGCGCTCTTCTTTCTTCTGTAAGGATAAGTAGGAAAGAGTTCTAACAAAAGACCAGTAAAGGCAACTCATAGGATATGATAGCTTAATTGCGTGAATTTCCTTGACCTGGATGGAACTGATTGGGAGGAGAGTTTGCGAAAACACTTTCGAAAAGCGCACAACATTGCCAGAATAGAAGTGTATTATAAGAAAAAATAGGTATATGGTTGGGGAACGAGGCAATAGACTGGGTGAGAAAGTGGTGTTGAATTGGTAAATCAGCAGGTATACGATCGGAATTGTTGTGAGTTGATCAAGAGAATGGAGGGGATATTCTGATTGAGTTGGTATGGAAGCTGTGTAACAAAGCGTTTTTTGGAGGGTATAGTTCCGAAGGATCGGAGAGCAGTTTATAATAACCCTTGAATAGAAAGGGTAAAGGGCAAGATACATGGAAACTGGTAGAAACTATAGAGGGAACTTAGTTGAATTGATGTTGTAGGGAAGATATCTGTCGGTATATCCCTTGCTAAAAAAGAGTTGCGTCAAGTGATGAGCTGGACTGATTGTTCGCCAAGGAACAAGATACATTTTAGAAGTGTGTAGGAGACGTGGTGGATCAAAGTGCTTCACATTGAAACAAATGATTGAGAAAATTGGAGAAAAGAAGGATAAATTGAATTTAGTAATGGAAATGCAACTGGCGTATGACAGGAATTAATAGGGAAGCTTCTTGACGGCAGTGTTAGTGATATAACTAGGCTGATTAGATGCCGCAGGCTCATACTAACTGACATCGGGAAAACGTGGATGTTCTGTTCCGATGTGAGCCGTGTGAAAAGAACCAAATGGTAAGTGAAAATGTTCTGACTTTTAGGTATTAATTCAGTGGAGATAGACATGGAGTGTTTTATTTGGCTCTTCTGCTATTAATTTGTGTTATATGGAATGGGGTGATCGAAGCAAAATCAGGTTGAGGGATAGGGTTGGTTGGGACTGTTAAATGGGTTAGGAAGGATTTATATAAGAGATTGATGGGCCTCGCCTGCTTATAGCTACGATGGATGATTCTCGGTTTTTAAGTAAGGCGTTGCAGCAAAGAACTCAATGCAGAATATGCGACCGCACGGCCGGGTTTGCGCGCTACACGAGTTAAGTGTAGATAGGAGCATATAGTGTTAGAAGTCACACTCATCTAAACTTCATGACACTAGCACCTATAGGGTGCCAATAATATCGTGGGTGAGTCGACGTTCGCATCGACCGGGAAAACTGCACATATTGATGGTTGCAAAACGACTATGAAAGAGTATACGAATTTATATTATCATCGTTCGGCTACTATGCTCATGATGACATAACGCGCAACCATGGATGATAGCAAGTATTGTATGAAACGTTTGTTGAATGATAGCAAGCGATTAGCTGTAACAATATTTATTTCTCGGTGAACTACACAGGGCACCCCTAAATGTCTTGAATTTCAACTATAAGTTTCTGCATGGGTGATGCTGGATGTTTAACTGTACAGTAGTCGAGACTATGGTGTGGATTAATATAGAGGTTATATGATTTCATAGAGTACACTCATGTATTCACAGACAGAACAGAGATTAAAAGTCGATACGTTGGATTGCTGATTCTGGGGTGCCCCTTACTTCTCATTACATGGCCTGGATGATTATGACCTTCTTAATTGTTTAAGTCGAGGGAAAGGATTGAAGAATTGTATAGGCGTGAGGAAACACGTTTTATTAACAAGGCATTTGAATGCCAAAGTCAGAAGCGAAGGTTTTAAGATCATGAGTAGGGATACAATAGCTTCAGCAATTCTCGCACTTCCTAGTGATCTTTTATTATAACTTCGTCTCTCGCGAATGATAGGTGCAGAAATAATATTTTAAATGAGTTAGAAAGAGTAGGCACGGAGAAGGAGTAGCTTCTGGAACCGTCTTAGAATGGAATTTCGAGGAAATAGGATTAGAGCAACTAGTTCAGAATCACTCACCAATAAGTTATACACAGTCAGTTTACTGACATGAGAATTATTAGGAGGGAGAGAGTTGTAGGAGCAAAGTATGTTGAGTCGGAATTTTAAAAAAACTGCAAACCTGATCAAGAGATAGTATGAGGTAAGAGAACCAAAGAGATTGTTACATTATTCTAGTTGCGCCCCTGCTGACAATTCAATGTCAAAATATGAATCCATCCTATTTTTGAACCACATTTTTGAAACTACTAACGTCACTATTATTTTGAACAATAATGACGTCATATCAGGATGAAGCGTTCATCCTCTGCACACGATCATATATTTATATAACTCCTGAGAATATGCTAGAGTGATTCCCAAAGTGTGTGCAGCGGCACCCTGGGGTGCCGCAGCTTCCCCATAGTTTGGGAACCACTGGCAGCTAGATTATTTGTTGTTTACAAACGCGAATGTGACTCTGGAAATACTTCTGTAAAACAAAAAAAAAAGAATATTATAATCGCATAAAAATTAAAAAGTCATGCAATATATTTCATTAAATGCATTATAATTAGATAATCACTCCATCAAACAATTGAACCACCATCAGCCATATCAATCCATTGAAATACAAAAAGAGCTCAGAAACACAAATATTGTTTCTGCAAGACGTCGTTGGCCTTTAGATGCGAATAAAGTGGTTGTAACGAAAAATAAACAAGAAGGGGGAAAAATGGCGGTCCGTCTACTATTTTTTTTTGTTCCGAGTCGCTCCATTCCTCTTATTTTATGTTTTACAATATAGAATTACATTTTGTATAACATAGATAAAATTCTCTAATAACATTATGGAGCAAAACACATTTTAACATTTTTCCATCAAAGTTCGGCTCGGGACTTCAAAGAACCTGTATGACAACGACAGCATTAAGAATACTATGAATCTTCAAGACTCAGTTGATTATGTGCAAATTAATTTATTTAATTTTAAAAAGGATGTATTGAAAATGTGTGTTCTCGTTGTGCCACGGAATCTGTATCGCTGCATTCTGGCCTATATTCCCACGGTCCTCAGCTTCCCACATTCGGCATAGCTGGCATTTTACTCGTCCTAGCCCCAACAATATTTCCACTAAACCACTGTTCTCGCGTATTCTGTGCAATAAAAGATTTCATTAAAATACTTGCCCTCAGGTCAACATCCGTCTGTTAAGATACAAAGCGAGCATCAAAGAAGTTTGTCAGAATCCTGCTGCGAGACGGGCAAACCGACCCCGGGATTACACAACTGATTTAAATTTAAATTACATAAATACCTTATATTTAGGTTCTTTAATTTAGTGCAATCTCACGGTGTACTAGAGTTCCTTTTGTAATTTTTAAACTATTCATGTCGATGTTTTTGTTTTGGAATATTGATATATAAACACTTAATTGTTAATAAATAATGGATTCATATCTCATAATTGATTGAGTATCAGGTTTTTATTTAGTACCTGTGACTATTTTTGATGAGGCAAGCCTCTTTTTATGTACCCTCCACCTCATAGTTTCAACGCCGTTTGGTGAGATATATGGGTATATTTCGGGTGATGAACTTTTCAGCATGAAAATTTAATGTTCAGTACCGAAAAAAAGTGGGTAATCCACTATATGGAAAAAGGTGTAAAGAAACATGCCGTACCCCTGAACAACAACCCTAATCTAATATAATATAACCAAAAATTACAACTGTAAACACCACCGCACCGCATGGTAAGTGTTTAGGTTTTAGAGTTATTAAGTTTAGTGATTTATAAGGTTTATATAGTTTGTATATAGGTTAAATAGGTTAGTGGATATTAGGTTATGAGTTATTAGGTTATATAAGTTGTAATATAAGGTGATTATTAAGGTTATAGGTATAGTATATAGGTAGGTTTATAGGTAGGTTATAGGATTAGGCATTAGGTTATATAGGTTTAGAGTTAGGTTGGGTAGTTAGTTTATAGTAGTTTAGTGATTATATTTTGTTGGATATTCTAGTTGGGACTCTAAATTAAACGCTTTTTTTTTTTTTTTTTCTTTTTTTTATTGTTTATTTATTTTTTTATTTTTTTTTTATACAAATGATCGACCATTTGGATATTAATTATAGTCTCCTTATAGATAGCGAAAAACGTAATATATAGATAATAACGGTTATCGGAATATCTACTATGTGAATATTAAAGGATAGATTTATGAAATTTTGGCAACGCAACTATAAGGAACTCTTACTATCTGGCTCAGAAGCAAAAACAAAATCTTAACCTACTTATCAGCTGCGCATAAGGCATGTTTGCCAAATGCCACATAGCTAATATAGACACAGTAACGCATGTGCCGATGCTTTCATAACGTAATTGAGTAGTTGTGCACAAAGAGGCCCTCTTTCGTTTGGTGGAGAAGGTAAGAAATGTTGAGAAATGTCAACATTCCCTCCCTTTCCCCCTCCGGAATCTTAATAAAAGAAAAATTTACATTTGGACCCCCCGTCCCCAAAACACAAAAATAGTATAGACTATGACTTATATTCCCGTCAGGTGTAACAGGTATGTTACCTTGTATTACTCAGCTTAGCTGAAATTTGTTTCTGTTAAGTATGGCCCGAGATCACATCTCAAATCTATATATATATGAATATACAATTACTATATATACTATATATTACTATATATTATATACTAATATATTATATATATATAATATTATCTATATATTATATATATATTATAATTATTATATTATATCATATAAGTTATGCTAATGGAATATACTGAAATTCCTACTTTAGAAAAACCATTTGAACATAACTGTACATTGAAACCAGATAATAGTACTCTAACTTTTAACATTATATAAAAAGTGTCAGACCGCTATCACACAGAAAGGTGTTTTAAACATGAGTAAACGTAGTATATAAACCCAATTTATGATATAATTTTAATTATAAGCCCATTGTAAATAATAATTATATTACAATAATGTTAATAATAATTAATTTATTAATTTAATACCTATATAATATGTATAGAAAAAATGGACTCTTAATAAAAATCGCCTTATCATGGTTCACTATGGAGGCTTGGAATGAGTACTATGTGAAGATTGGGATAGTTGTATCAACGTAGTCAGCCTTATTATCAATAGTGATCCTTAAGGGGCTTCATAATCTGCAAAATTCTACTTCTTCTTCTTTTGACTTTTTAATTATTTTATTATTTATATTATATTATCATACACTTTCTTAGTTATCTCTTAGCTCTACGTTCCGCGGGTACGTATCCGCTTCCCTTAGATAGAGGCTTGAATTGGTTCATCCCATCTTAAATCCCTAATCCACATGCTCGAACACCCTCCAAAGAAATGCATCCTCTCTTCGCAGTGTTAATAGAAAACCTAATGAATACAGTTTAGTTGTATACGGTCAACCCGGTCGAACCGTCCAAAGTAGGTGTGATGATCTAAATTGAAATATAAAACCTCGGTTAAGTGAATGACATATTATTAAATTTAACTGAATTCTCACCCAAATCCATTTTATAAGTGTTAAATATGTGGCGAAAATTTCCGAGAGTCATCTTGATATACAGTTTGTGTTAAATCTAAGGTTATCATTCATTTTCTGCGAGAATTTTAATTTTTTAATATAACAGAGTTTTTTTCCACACATGGTCATTCAGTGACTAAGTTATTTTGTTGATAAATCATAGTAGGACTGATGCGTGAATTTTAGATTAATTATTGCTTTTAAAAGACAAACTAAAGATATATAGAACTTTGCGAACTTCAATTATATCTTATATTTTTCAGTGGTAGATTTTTTATCTTTTTTAATGCTGCATTTCAATCTTAATCCATAGTGACTTTTATTATTTTCAAAATATCGTCTTTATGCTGATGTAAAGTAGATCATGAATAATAATTTATATATAAGAAATTAGTTTAAAATAGATTCCCATTGGTAAAATAAATTAAGAATAATAGTGATATAAAATAAATTATATTATATTATATGAAGATATAAATTATTATATATATATTATAATATATATATATAATATATATATATATATATATATATATATTATATATATTATAATATATTATTAATATTATATAATATATAATATATTAATATATATATTTATATATATATATATATATTAATATATATATATATATATATATATATATATATACAATATAATTATATATATATATATATTATTATATTATATATAAATTAATATATATATTATATATTATATAATATATATATTATATACTTATATATATATAAATATTATAGTATTATATATATATTATAATATTATATTATATATATTAATATATAATATATTATATATATATATAATTAATTATTTATTATATAATATTATAATATTATATAATATAATATTATTTAATATATATTAATATTTATATATAATTATATATATTAATATTAATATATATAATATATATATATATTTAATAAAATCTGGGTGATATTTTATATAGGAGAGAGAGAGAGAGGAGAAATGTTCAAGAGGAGATGATAGGATGTGTAATTAATTAGTAGAAGATTTGATAGAGAAGTGGATGTAATGGTGATAGATTTGAGTATTAAATTGGTAAGAGAGATTACATTCTGTAATGAGAAAGGGATGATTTTATTCAAGAGTTGGGCTCAAGTAAGTGCTCTTCTATTTTTTTTGTGAGTGACATTTGTATTATACACACATGTAAACTGTGATTTCTCGCTGTTAGAGAGAAATTTAGAGAACTCAGCATGTCAGCTTCTTTTTTGCGCGTTTTTTTTCTCTTTGTGGACGAGGGACGGAGCGGACGACTCACGCAAGATGACGGAATACGCGAATGTGAGATGACGTGACTGCCTAGGTTTCCTCCTCCGGACAGACAAAATATTAAACAATGTGACTTTTCTTCAGTCGCGTTGTAAATAAAATTGCAGGAAACAATGAGCTCCAAGGCCATTATATAGTTTCGTTTCTCCTTTTTTTAAAAAAAACATTTTATCTTCTGCAAGTCATGAGATGGAATAGATGGAAATAGGCCCAAAGGTGCACTCCATAAATACTCACAGTCTTCCCTAACTTCAAATCCAGCTTTACCCAAATTTGCCCTTTACCCCTTGTGGTGAGAGAGAACTGGTTTTTCAATGTGTTCCGCGAATGATAACTATATAAATCGTCATAGATAAAACAAAGAGGCGGGAACACTCTCCAACTGACCACCTCTCTCCACCTCCCTCTTTTCCACATGATTCACGTAAAACAGGTAAGTCTATGTAATTGTAAGGGATCTTAACCATAAAGACAACGTTTTTATGCGCGGAGTATGTTTGAATTAAAATATAAAAAAAAAGGGTCTTTGTAAGATTCATGTGTCTAGCCGGCGATGCGCAGGTTTATTTATTTAGAGAGCGAAGAAATAATGGAAAATTGATAAAATTCCTCACCATTATATTATTTTTAATAATGGCACCATTATTGTTTGGTGGTTTTTTTTGTAAAACCGATGGAAATTGAAAAATAACTCATTTTGTGTTATTTTTTATTTTAATATTTATATTTGTTATTTTATTATGTTATAATTTTAGCTCTTTCTTACATATCAGAATTACGTAAACATGCAAATATTTTGATCACCATTATGAATTGTTATAAAGGAAATATATCATGATATAAAATAAAAATATTTATCATTATCTAAATTGTATCTGCTCATTAATAAGGTGTATAATTTGCCAAATATTAAAAATTAATGATGAAGCTCTTATTTTTATTAACTCAATATAATATACCAGTTATTTTAAACTCAATAT
>JABUQX010068197.1:82500-84828 GCA_015478945.1 Trachelipus rathkii | reverse complement strand
ATATATATATATATATATATATATATATATATATATAGTATATATATATATATATATATATATATATATATATATATATATATATATATATATATATATATATATATATATATATATATAAAAGTGAAATTTAAAAAAATATTTCTCTACTCTGAAAAGGCTCAAAACATACTTTTTCAATTCTACAGGAGAAGAAAGCCTAACAGAACTAGCTTTAATGAGTGTTCATCGTAGCTGCACAATATAAACGAAGGAAGTTATCAATCATTTTGTTGTTAAGAGATAAAATTAAGAAATTTTTATTTGAAGAAAATGATATCTTTAATTTTTATTTTCAAATTACTATTAATGTTACATTACTGTCAGTGTTATATTTGCTCGGACTGAGCCCAATTTTCACCCCTAAAAATTTAAATATAATTCTTAACTTTCAGCCAATTTTGATAGGAAAAAAACAAACTGTAGCTTTTTCTGACCATTAAAACGTCATTTTCGAGTGTTTTTTTTTTTGTCTGTAGTCATTCTTTCAAAATTTTCATTTTTTTTCAAACCTATGTTTTTGACATTGCTCCTTTCAACTTTTACAATTTTTTGAAATTACTTCAAACTTGAAATATGCATAGATGGGTCCATTATCTACAAATGCACGAAATTTTTTTTTGATTTTTTAAATTTGTGCTCAGCAATATCAAATTCAAAACCCACTTCATTTGGTTTTTAAAATGAAAAATTGCTATAACTTTCTTTCTGCTCATGCGATCTGGATGAAATTGTCAGAGCATATGCAGTCTTGGGAGATGCACAATTTTTATTTAGATATTTTCTTTGTCTAGTAGTTTTGTGATTGTTCTTGGAACAAATTTAAACAAATTTTTTTTGAAATTTGAAATTTTTTTGGAGGTTAAATGAATTATCTAAGTAAAAAGATGTATCTTGCCCGGCTATACAAGCCCTGAAAATTTGATGTTGATCGGACAAGTAGAAAAAGATATATCAATATTTCGGTATTATTTCCATATTTTAATGATTTTCTATTCATAGAGTGTTTTGAAATAGAAAAGTTAACTTAAGTTATTTTTTTAAGAAAATTGTTTAGTGGCAAGCTTCTGGCATAATTCCAGAAGCTTGCCACTAAAGAATTTTCTTAAAAAACTTTACTCAACTTAACTTTTCTGAACTTAAGAAATTTTTTTGAACTTAAGAAAATTTTCAGAAAATATACACTGATTCAAATCTAGATATTTACCCAATATTTCACTTTTCCAAAAAATGTTTTTTTTTTTTTGGAAAAGTGATATTTATTTTTTATACTTATCCCATCAACATCAAATTTTCGGAGCTTATTACTTGGATAATTTTTTGTATACTCAAAAGAAAAAGAGAAATATTTTCCAAAATATTCGACTACATATGCTCTGAAATTTCATCCAGATCGCATGAGAAGAAAAAAGTTATCGCAATTTTTCATTTTAAAAACCAAAAAAAGTGGATTTTGAATTTTGACATTGCAAAGCACAAATTTTAAAAAATCCAAAAACTATTTCTTGCATTTTGTAGGTAATGCATCTATGCATATTTCAAGTTTGAAGTCATTTCGAAAAAATTGTAGAAGTTGAAGCCAAAAATGTCAAAAACATAGGTTTGGAGAAATGAAAATTCTGAAAGAATGACTACAGACACAGAAAAACACTCGAAAACGACGTTTAAGAGTTCAGAAAAGCTACAGTTTGCTTCTTTTCCCATTGGCGCAAAATTAAGAATTTTATGTGCATTATTGTGGTGAAAATTGGGCTCCCAAAAAAAATATTGTACCCTCCCCTTTATTGAAATAATATATATATATATATATATATATATATATATATATATATATATATATATATATATATATATATATATATATATATATATATATATATATATATATATATATATATATATATATATATATATATATATATATATATAAATATATATATATATATATATATATATATATATATATATATATATATATATAATCTTAATAAAAAAAACAAATATATATATATTTATATATATATATATATATATATATATATATATATATATATATATATATATATATATATATATATATATATATATATATATATTATTATATATATATATATATATATATATATATATATATATATATATATTATATTATATTATTATATATATATATTATTATATATATATATGGCATATATATATATAGTATACATATATATATATACATATATATATTATTATTATATATATAGTTCTTATTGTATATATTGTATGTAAATTATCATTTTTTTT
>JABUQX010068197.1:70000-80000 GCA_015478945.1 Trachelipus rathkii | reverse complement strand
TAATTTTGAAGAGGGTGGAGTCGGAGTCGGAGTCGGAGTCGGAAAATTTTGGAACCGACTCCACAACCCTGGACTTTCTCTATTTCCCTCATCTTCCCCTTGCACAGACACGCCACCGTATGGTGTTTACCCAAATCCTGGCGACAGTGAGACCCACGTCATATTTTATGTGGTGCGATAATTTTGAACAGGAGTTTATTTATCCAGATAGTCATATTAAATTAATATCATATTAAATTTTGTCAGCAATTGAATTTTTAGCATCACGGATTCTAGAACATAAAATTTCTTAAAAACAAGATTTATTTTATTAAAAATTAAAAATTTTGATTTTATTTGGGCTTTGCAAAGTTTTCTTTTTCCAAGTTGGTTCATGTTCTGACATCGACAGTGACCTGCCCCACACTATCACCGATTTTCATTAAACTTAGTATCTAAAGTTGTTTTGTGACATAAACTATCTTTCTCTGCAAATTTTTTAATCTCCAACACTGTCAGCATGCAGCCTCATGGGGGTTCTGCAAGCCAGACTATTTCCCCATTTAATTCAAGAAAAAATTAACCCCAGGTCTCAGTGATGAGGATTCAAATTTCATTGATATCACAGTTTGATCTTACCAAAGGCAGAAATTATTTTTATCTTTGGTATCATAGAAATTAGATTTTTATATTTTTTATTTTATTTCACCCCATATTTTATCTTTGAGCTGTAGTGCCAGAGCCCGATTTTTTTATTTTTATTTTTTTTTTACTAAAAAAATAAAGGGGCCGAGCCAGAGCTGGAGAAGAATAATTTTAAAATGACAGAGTCGGAGCGTGAGCGGGACGACGGTGATATATCTTCATCTCTACACCATTGTGTGGAAACATTTGCTATGAGTTACTTGTAAATGTGAAATAAAAAGTCATCGAGATTTTTCAAAGAAATTTTCAGCAATGGCTATCCACATTCATTTCGGCGTTGTTTGTTTTTTACTCTTAATTTATTTTGTAGAGACTTATATCCTGCGACACGTCAGTGGCACTCCATGCAGCCTAAACAGCAAAACATCAATATGTCTTTGATTTTGATGAAAATTGATGTATAGGGCTATTTCACCTGGAAAAATCATTTGTGAAAATAAAAATTTCGTATGACAAACTGTTGGAATTATAGGAAGAAAGTTATGGAACTCATACAAACTTTATGGGGCCATACTCTTTAATTTCAAATTCAAATCTACATGTCATATATTTGGAATCAAGAAGAATAGGCAAACCTACTGATGCTAATTTCGCGATTCAAAATATTAATTTAGCAAGTTTCTTGTTCTATACACTTTGGTAGAATTATATTTCCTACTTGATATGCATTTTGAATTTTTATTCTATTACAAATAGAACCTTACTTATGAATCAGAAGAAAGTGAGGGTGCCAAACACCCAAATATTGGAATTGGAATTATTGAACTTCAAATCTGCAGTATGTTGTTTTGCTTATGTCAATATTAATAAAACCATTGTTACAAATGCTACAAAATTTCAAACTTTAAATAAATTGCCTTTCTTCCTTGTGAATCATTCTAAAATGACATTTTCAGTGATTTTGATACAAAACTTTACAAAAATTTATGTTGAAGGAATATTTTTCTTCTAGACAATATCTACAGACATAGCTATCCCTTACCTACCTATACCTATACATACATACCTATACCTATGTGTGGGGGAGAAAGAATTGCCAACATCTCATGTCCTGCGTGTCGTAGAAGGCGACAAAGGGACGGTGAGGTTGGCTGCCCACCACCACTTATCTTTTGCCAGGAATGCTAATGCATTCCTCGGAGAAGGTCGTGATCGCCGTCGGCCTTCTAGTATTTCTTTCGGGAAACTGTATGAATCGTATGGGTACATGGAATGTCAGGAATAAATGTTTAGGCGAAGAAGAAGAGGTGATGGATGTAATTTGCGCGCTGTGACTGAAACAAAGATGAAAGGAAACTATGAAAATGAGTGGTGTGTGTGTGCTGGTGGGGAAAGGAATGAGAGGGGAGAGAGAAGGAGTTGCAACTCTGATGAGTGACTACTTTGTGTGTGTGTGAGTGCTAGAATTCTAATGGTTAAATTTAAGTTTGAAAAGGTCAAGGCATGTGTGGTTGTGACATATGGTTCATGTGAGGGTAGTGTTGAAGGGCGTGCGATTTTCTGGGATAATCTGAATGATGTTTTGGATGGGGTGAGTAGGAGCTTCAGATTGATTGTGTTGGGTGACCTAAATGGTTGGATAGGTGATCAAAAAAAGGGATGGTATAACAGGTGGTTTTGGAGAGTCAGGATAAAATGAGAATGGTAGGAAGGTGATTGATTTCTGTGAGGAGAGATGTATGTGTGTAAGTAATACTTTCTTTAAACACAAGTATTTATAAGTATACTAAAGTTGGTGTAGGTAGAGATGTTATCGAAGTGAAAAGTATGATTGATTTTGTATTGGTGAAGAAGGAGATATTGAAGTATGTGTTGGATGTTAAATCAGTGAGGGGATTAGGAATGGGATCGGATCATTATATTGTTTTATGTAAAATTAAGTTAGTGGGGGCTTGGATGGAGAGGAAGGTGATAAGGAAGGAAGTGGGTAGAATTAAGAGGGAGATTAATGAACAAGGTAATAAGGATAACTATTTAAGAGCGCTCGCAAGTAAATCAGTTGAATGTGAACAAGTTGAAACTGAACAAATCTGGGAGCAAATGAAGGAAGCAGTTGTTAGCAGTGCAAAAGAAGTATGTAGATGTGCTAAAGTAGGAAGTAAGAATGTTAACAGTGAGTGGTGGAATGAAGAGGTGATGCAAGCGGTTAAAATTAAAAAAGAAGCATGGTTGAATATACTAAAAGCCAATGATGAAGTTTCAAAAGAAAGTTTGGAATTATATAAGGAGGAAAAAAGAAATACTGAAAGGTGCATACGTTGGAGGAAAAAAAAGAGGTAAATGAACAGTTTGGAAGGAGGATGAATGGGGACTTACAAGGGAATAGGAAGCTCTTATGGAAAGAAGCGAGAAAGGTTAAGAATGAGAATAAGGGGAATCTGCTTAGAATAATGAATAGTGATGGTTCTTTCGTAACTGATGAAATAGATGTGAGAGGAGTTTGAAAGGAACACTTCGAAAAACTGCATAACATTGGCGGTAATGAAGAGGTGATAGTGAATGTGTATGGGTTTGATGGTGCAAGAAGAAATGGTTATTTTGGGGATGAGGTCATTAGTAAGGAGGATTTAATGGGTAGAGTGTGAAAGTTGAAGAATGATAAATCTGCATTTATAGATGAAATTACTGGTGAAATGATCAAGAACGGAGGCGAGATGGTGATTGATTGGATTTGGAAGCTGTGCAACAAAGCGTATATAGTTCCGAGGAATTGGAGGAGAGCAGAAATAGTACCCTTATATAAGGGTAACTGTAGAAATTATAGGGGAATTAGTTTATTGAGTGTTGTAGGGAAGATATATGCTGGTATTTGGTCGAAAGAGTGCGTCGAGTAACTGAAGGACTGATTGGTGAAGAACAAGGTGCGTTTAGAAGTGGTAGATAATGTGTGGATCAAATCTTTATACATTGAAACAAATTATTGAGAAAATGAGGGAGAAGAAGAATAAATTGTATTTAGGTTTTATGGATTTGCAACAGGCGTATGATAGGATTAATAGGGAAGCTTTATGGCAGGTGTTAGTGATGTATGGTGTTGGTGGTAGGCTTCTGAATGGAATCAAAATTATGTATGACAATAGTAAAGCGCGTGTAAGAATAAATGGTATCGAGAGTGAATGGTTTGATATTAATAGCGAAATGAGGCAAGTATGTGTTATGTCTCCTTGGTTATTCAATTTGTATATTGATGGATTACACTGGCCAATAAAGATTTTGCGGCAAAACATTTGAAGGTCATTTTATAGGTAACTTGTTGCCCTGATTCCGAATATGACCTCCGTTTTTCTAGATTGGTCTAGTTTTTGAGAATAAGGGGTGGTAAAAAAAATACATTAATAACAACAATTTATGTTAGGTTGTAACGTAATTCACAATAAAAAACACGAAAGATATATATCAAATTGTTAATGAGTAAGTAAATAAAATGCTAATAGGTCAAAACATTCAATTCAGTACAATGAAATCACAATTAATGCATTACAAATCGCTGTCTATATGATTGTCTTCTGTGTGCAGAATGTGGACAATCACGTTGAAGGCTCCAACAATAGTCTGCCATCATGTGTGTATCCCATCTTCCTTGGTATCTTTCTTCCATCACCTTGATATCTTGATGGAACCTCTCCCCTTGTTCCTTACTATAACATCCTAGATTATCCGGAAACCGATCTAAGTGACTATGTAGAAAGTGAACTTTTATGCTCATATTAGCATTCAAATTTTTGAAGTCTTAAAGCATTTTCTGTACGAGTTCTACATAGTTGGCAGATTTATGGTTGCCCAAAAAGTTCTGAACAACCAAGACAAAACTTTTCCAGGCAGATGCTTCAATATCAGTCATGGAATTTATGAAATTGTCATCCTTGATGATTTGGCGAATTTGAGGGCCGCTAAAGATTCCAGCTTTGAGTTTCTCCATACTCAACCCTGGAAAAAATCTGTAAATATATTTGAAACATTCACCATCTTTGTCTAGGGCCCTAACAATTGCTTCATCAGTCCTAGTTTGATGTGGAGTGGTGGGAAAATAATTTTTCCCTGTCAACCAGTGGTTCGTTAATGATATTTGATGCACCTACAGTCATATTTTCCCTAGCAGGCCATACAACTTTTTCCCAGTGGTCTTCTTTAGCCCTACTATCCCACAAGCATATGAAACAAGGGTACTTAGCATATCCGCTTTGCTGCCCAAGTAAGATGTTGACCATCTTCAAATCAACGCATATAGACCACTGGTGTTCATTATATCTAAGCTTCTGCAAGATCATTCTTATATTTTCATATTCCTCTCAGTTTTGTTGAGTGACCTATTGGAATCGATGCATAACTATTGCCATTGTACAATAAAACACACTTCAAGCTTTTCGTTGAACTATCCATAAACAATCGCCAATCTTCTGGTCGGTATTTAGGTAACCCCATTTGGAGTAGGAGTCCAGGGATGTTCCTACAGTATACTAGGTCTTCTTCTTCAATGAAATATGGAAGAAGTACTACCTCTCTTGTCCGAAAAAAAGTTATTTTACATTCGACCTTGAGACAGTTCTTTTCACTTAGTCTAGATGCTAAAAGCTCAGAATCTTGCTTGGAGAGACTTAACTCTCGTACTAAATCATTGATCTCTTCCTGGGAGAACTGTTGCTGTGTAGAAGTACTTTCTTCATATTCACTACCACTATCTGCACATGTGCACACCAAATCCTGGATATCTTCTTCATCAGACAATGCTAGGTCTGGGAGTGTAGTGAACACTGGGATGGGGACGGGACATCGTCGGAGTGTGGTACAGGTCGCCTTGCTGATTCCAAATCCGGATACTCAAATTTACGTTCTTGTAACGATTGATACCTTTCACATTAACCAAACAAAATAACAGTCACTGTGGTGATTCTTTGGCTCCCGCCATACCATAGGCACACCAAATTTTAAACCTTTTCTTCGTCCATTTTTCCACTGACGTAGATTTTCGACACACGTTTTACAGACCATATGGGGAGCCCAAGACTTATCTTGGTCTCCGAGTTTCATTCCAAAGTATGCCAGATATGCTTGCTTCACAAAGTTAGTAATATTTCTTCTTTGGTTCTCCTGGCAATATTCACCACAGATGTAGCAGAATACATTGGGGTTATTCAAACAGGCTCTTCGTGAAGTACTCATAGTGTTCTGAAAACAGAAAAAATAAAGTATATATAAAGGTAAGCCCCTTAAAAAGAAATAAAACGATATTACTGTAAAATATGCATTAAAAAAGGGAACACCCTGTATCTCAAGAACTAGAGCCAATCTTGGAAAACTAATGTCATTTCTGAAATCAGCACACCCGATATACTATAAATTCGATAAAATATCCTTGGCAGCAAAAAAAAAATTTTTTTTTTGTTGGCCAGTGTTATGAAAGAATTAGAGAATGTGTTCCTTTTTACACATTCTGTTCTCTTAAACTTTATTTTTACTGTTCATTAAAGCCCCTATTACTATCACTTTACTTTTCCAAGAATGATTGAGAATGGGAGAGAGTGGAGGGTGCCCTATCTTTTATATGCGGATTTGTTTTTGTGCGGGGAATCTGAAGAGAGTTTGAGAGGGTTGGTAGAGAGATTTGGCAAGGTGTGTAAAAGGAGGGGTTTGAAAGTAAACGTAAATAAGACTAGGGTTATGGTTGTGAGTGAGGACAGTTCTCGGTGTGAAGTTATGTTAGGGAGTGAGCAGCTGGAACAAGTGTCTGAGTTTAAATATTTAGGGTATATATTGGATGAAAAGGGAACGGATGATGCAGAGTGTAGTAAGAAAGTTGTGAATGGCAGGAAGGTGGCTGGTGCAATTAAATCGTTGGTGGATGTAAAGGGACTTAAGTCTTGAGTGAGCTAGGGTTTTACATGAGGGTATGTTGTTACCTGTGCTATAGTAGGGAGACTATGGTCTGGAATAAGAGGTATAGATGAACAATGTTAGGGGAGTGTTAGGTGTAAGAAGAGTTGATAAAATGAAGAATGAACTTATTAGAGTTGTGTGGTGTGAAGAAAGGGGTAAATGAGACAATAAATGAAAGTACGTTGAGATAGTTTGGTCATTTGTAAAGGTTGGATGATTGTTGGTTGGTTAAGCGAATGTATCCCGGGAGTGTGTGTTTGGAATCGATCGGCTGGGAGACCGAAGAAAAGATGGATTGAGTCAGTAAAGGAATGCTTGGAAGAGAGAAATGTGAGTTTGGCAGCGAGAAGAAAGGTGCATAATAGGAGTGAAATGGCGGGGTTTTGTGAGGGGGTATGGTTGTGACCTGGTTGCCAAGGGATGAACCCCACATTGACGAGATTCCATAGTGAGGGTCCATCACGGTCCCGTGAAGCTCTAGGGTGGATTTTCTGATTGGGACGGGTTCTCAATAATAGGTATATAGGGGACGGCAAGGCTGGGCTTTCTTTTCGACTTGTGTCCTATTCTTCTACTACTTTTATGTTTCCGGTGCATGTCACGCACCCTACTCCCATTATTGGGGAAAGAAGGTTGATGATGATAATGAATATTTTTGGAGGCAAAGTTTAATTACCAAAACTGTACCTTACATTGTACTTAACATCAGGCACTTTATAATTTGTCCTTGGAATTAACAGAACCGAGACAATGAAGTTAAAGTCAACCCATATAAATATCTTACCATCCGGTAAAGCTTTTAATTTTTCATTAAAAGTTTTTGCCCCAACTCCACTTTAGTGATGAAGACGACGATTATTTCTCCTGCAACCTAATGTATGTCTAATATTGTACTTCATTCTAAAGAAATGTTTCTTTTTCTCTCTCTCTTAACGTACATTAAAACAGTACGCAGGTCTGATGGTATTCTTCATGTGGTTCTAGAAATTTGTTTCCAAGTTTTAAGTTGGCACCTGGGATCATAAATCATTTTGCCGCGGCCTGTTATGCTGAAAGCCTGCACTGAAGGAGGAAGAATCTTTTCACTCCCCTGACTATTTTAAAACTCAAATTTATAATCTTTTTTACAAGCTTTTGAATCTACTTTTACCAAATTTGGGACAATTTCAATTCTTCTTAATCTTATCAAACTGCTAGTATGGGATCTTTGAAGAACGTTCCACTGAGGTATCTTCTCTCCAACTCTTATTCTTCATTTCTGTGAATCTTTTGTAGCGTAGATCGAAAACTATCGATAGAGTCTGTACAGAGTTTTGATTTATACTACCCTATTTAGTTTTCATCCAACCATTATAGCCTTATATCTGATTTTCTCTTGTACCTTAACTTCTGTTGTATGTGACCAGAGTTATTTCTTATTTCTATAAAGGATGTGTGCCTTTTTACACATTTTGTTCTTTTAAACTTTATTTTTACACTTCATTAAAGCCCCTATTACTATCACTTTATTTTTCCACTCTTGCGCTTGTAACTCACCTTTGATCAAGAATGAGAGGATCTATCTACTCGATGTCATCTTCTACATTACTACTATACATCTTAGAAAACACGACTTAAATTTTCTGATTAAACTTATTTTTATTTCTTGTGATAAATATCTCTTAGAAAGATTACATTCTCTTTCTAATTATATTTCTAAAAGTTAAGGGTTTTGAGTGCCTCCAGAATTATATACTACATCAATTGTTTGCTCTGCATAGGAATGTTGTTATTCTCTTTGAGCGGGCCTATGGATTATATATATTGATGGATCCACATTTACTCTTCCAGAGGTAGCCAATCTTTCGAATACCATACACCAAATATTTTGTGAATTTATTGTGATGTGCTACAAAATTTTATGCTAACCAATTACTTTTCGCTGATTGATTTTTAATAATATAAAATAATTATTTTTATTTACAATTAAAAGAACCCAATACGGCATAGTGTGGACAACCCTGTTTTTCTAAAAGGGGTGAAGTTAGACATTTCATCTTGTTCAACCACTCTTACATTTTTTCCAATCTCTCCTGCTTTCCTTTATCATTCTCCCTACACTTTCGATAGTTCAGTGCGACAATACTGAGCTCTTTGAATCTTAACTTTTGTGGTCATGATTTTCTTTCTGTATACAGGCACCAATACTGCAACCATATCTCTGCTGATTTACTGATTTCTCGGTTAATTTTTGTTAGTTATGTAATTTTAAATAATTTTATTTTTTTTCCCTAACAGATGCCAGACCCAAGATGGGTTATTTCAATGGGCTCATGCGCCAATGGAGGAGGTTATTATCATTATTCTTATTCTGTAGTAAGGGGCTGTGATAGAATCTGTTCCAGTCGATATCTATGTACCAGATGCCTCTCCAACTGCTGAAGCGCTTTTATATGCTCTTCTACAGCTGCAGAGAAAAGTCAAAAACATGAAAACTCTCCAAATGTGGTACAGAAAATAAGCAACTATATCAGTGTACATAATGTAAAAATTATTATTTAAATATTCATAGTTGTATTTTATAAGACGATTTTGGTGTCTTTTGTTAACATTAAGAAATATATTGTTGAAAGTAATGAATGATATTAAAATTAATACTGCTGTATGACCATTTTTCTTTTTGAAATGTAACTATGTAAGAGTACATACGAAATTAGGTTACCTTATAATGTTGAAGTATGTCTGTAATTAGGATGAGGGATACTGTGCCTTTTACGGTAAAGATTCTGTAGACTTGGATTCTTCAAGCAAAGTGTTTCACGAATCGAGATATATTAATCCGGACTTAGGAATCTTTAAGTTTGCTGATACGAGATTTAAAGCCTAAAATTTATATCTTTAATTTTTCGCTGCAGCAAATCTTGAATGGTTACGTTATGTAACCAAACATCGGTCACACACAGGCTTTTATATTGTTTTATCAATCTTATTACAAAAATATATTTGTAGAAAATTATGATCCAATATGTAGCAGTTTTGCTTGCAAATAAGGTAAATATTAACAAATGTTTCTTTAATATAGTTTTTTTTCCCCACAGTATTAAAGATTCACATTGGTTCGTCTCTTTTATTTTAATTTAGTTTATCACATGGTTTTATGATAAATTGATTGATCAAATTAGAAACGTATATTTACATTTGTTTATAGCTGTCGGCTATTTTACATACGTTCATGAAAATCTAAAATCTTGTAAGAAATTGGATAATTTTCTGAAAATCTTGCTGCAGCAGACATCAAATATATATATAATAGGAGATGAATAGAATATAATGAGGTAGTGTTGCAGGAGGAATATAATTTTTCGTGGAACGAACGCAAATACGTGAACAAAAGGAAAAGTCAAGTGTTCAATATTGCACTGTACTTAATTTACAGGATAGGAAAACTAGGAAATAAAAGATT
>JABUQX010068197.1:30000-65000 GCA_015478945.1 Trachelipus rathkii | reverse complement strand
TAGCCTTTTTCTTTTTTGTATTTGTGCTTACGAAACGTAAGAAATGCTCGAGGTTTGCTTCCTTTTTGTCAAACTTACCGAAAAATCGCAAGAAATGCTCACCAAACTAAGGAATTTCCTTAAATTTGTAAAGTTGCTATTTCCCGTGCTTGCCGAATTTAAGCACGTTCTTAAGGAAAAATGTAAACAAAGATGGCGGCTTGGTGTCTGAATTGGTGGAATGTTTCATTCAATAAAATCAGCTTTTCTTCCTCTATATTTCTTCCAAATGGATAAACTCCATCAAATAGTTGATCCATTATTTGTAATGTAAGTCATGTTATATTTTTTATTTCTGTTTATTCCAAAACCACGTGCTCCATCACAACAGCTATTCCAATTGTTTAAAAACAAAAGTAAACAAGCACGAAATCGCGATCGTTTAAACACTGGGTTCACACTGAAATTTTAAATTTGAATTCCTGACTATCCCTGGCCAAATTCGCAAATTTTCCCTGACCAGTGTGTTCGTTACTTTTATGTATAAAATATTAATCATTATTGCAGCCTATTTACTCAGTTCATACATTAAATTATTGAAAATTTACTTTAAAAATTGTTCATCATCATGGATGAATTTAAAATTTTTTTTTTAGTAATCGATCTATACCTTCCCCGTCCAACGCACTTTTTTTATTTTTTCCAAAAGCAAACAGTTTTATTTATACAAAAAAGAAAATAAATTTAAAGCGTACATTAATCCTAAGTGAATAACGTCCACTGTGATCACAAAAGTTCTAAATGGGGGGAGATCTAGGTTAACTTTTTCTTCTCAAGCATCTGAATTTTTGATTTTATAGTCTTCTTCTGTCAAAGCTTTGTTTTAACATCTTTCTCTGTTCTTCAAGTTTATTGATCTGTATGAATAATTTTCTTTTTTTTCTTTGAGATGTTCTTCATATATCCTATGGGCAGCTCTTACATTTGTCAGCATTTTTTGAGTGATAGGAACTTTAAGAATACTTTCATGAGATCTTATAGCATTGTGCACTGTTCTTTGAGAAATCAGGACTATGTTCTTTCAGATTCTCCACTAAAATTGCTTTATTTACAGAAAACCCTCCTTCCACTGTCGCATTTCCATGCGAAAATATCAGTCCTAATTTAATAATTTGCCACAATTCCGCATAACATTGATTCCCAGGTACTATAGAAGAAAAAAACATCAAGTTTCTTAGAAGGACAGTCACCATCCAAAATATTTTGAATTTTAATTCAAGGGTAGAATGAGCTTCACTGCAAAGTAGAGTGTATTATGTGCCTTTGCTTTATCAGCAACAGAATCTGTGATACATTGTTGTACAATGCCTCTAGCAATAAAGCAAATCTTTGTTTCCCTTGTTCTGGCTGATGAAATTATACTAGGATCCAATGATGAGAGCCCTTGGACAGGCTTGTACTTCAGAGGACATCTTTCTAATATCTTTTCTGTCATTTTGATTAGCACAGTCTGGCATTCAAGTTTGAATTTTAGGATATTACTTTCATTCGAAGTGACTTCTTTGAGAAGTTTTTTGTCTGAAATCCAAGATTAATACCTTTTACATCACACAAATTGTCTTTGTCATGTAAATCTAATACAAAAAGCTTAGTTGTTGTAGCAGGCATTTTACTGGACTTAAGAAATCTTTCCATAATATTTAGTACGACATTGTAAATCTGTGAACAGGAATGGACCAAGTGGGTCTGACATTTGGAACTTTCGTAAAAATGGTTCACATTCTAAGGAAAGCATTTTAAAAAAAGCCAGTTTGCATTTTAGAAATACATCTTTGGTTTGAACAGAAACATTTTGTAATGGTTTGGTGTTGAGTGATTTTCGGCTGTCAACTGCACAAAAATCCAAAATCACTTCACAAACCAAAAAAAAAAAAAAAAAAAAAAAAGTATAAATCCCTAAAAAGAAAAAGATATAAACAGATTAAGTCATAAGTCATACAGTCTAAAACACATCCATATACCAATCACCTTCAATCGGAAGGATGAGCTTGGAACAACCTCTATGGACAGAATAGGAAGAATAGTAGGTAATAGTGAACTAAAAATAGGAAGAAACAGGATAGAAGTAGATTTATGGGATGTCGTTCCTCGCCCATCCTTTTCATTCACTTATCAAATACATCTCTCATTTCACAATTATACAGTAAGGAAAAAATAATATCAAAAATATGTAACTTGGTCCATGGATCATTCTTCATGTTTTGAAATTTTAAAATTTCCCAGACTTTTTTGGAATTTTCCTGACTTTCAGCATATCTTAAAACGCTTCCCTGACTGATTTTTTTCCCTGACTTTCCAGAAAGTGTGAACCCTGAAACAGGAAATTACTACTAAAACTGTGTGAGCATTTCTTATCGAGCGTAAGCCCAAATGACATGACAAAAACGAAAACGGTCTAAATTAAAAGCAAAGAAAATACTAAAATTCATTCTATCGCAAACGCTTCGTATTATTACAATTATGATTAAAGGTATAGAACTAAATAAATTAGTCCCATGTAAAGTATTAGTGGACTTGCTACTTCTATTTATCGCAACCCCACTAATACTTTTACTGGAAATCAACTTTTTTATTTCTATCTCCTTTAATCATAAAATTGCAGGTCTAAGGTCCTGCATACACAAGCCTTTGTTATTTGTTCTGATTGGAAGTTTTTCCATGAAGAAATCACCTTTCTCCGTAAATTTTCTAGCTTTAGCCTTTATCCCTCAAACCTTTTTGATAAACTTGTTTACTCGTTTCTCGATAACACTTATCGCCCTAAAACTACTGCATATGATGTTCCTAAACTTCCTGTTTATGCTCGGCTTCCCTGCATTGGACCCCTTTCCAATGATCTTCACTTTCAGATTAAAAATATCTTAAACAAAAACTTTCCACAATGCAAGTTTCTTATATCTTTTATTAACAACAACTCAATTGGCAGTTTCTTTAAGATTAAAAAAGCATCCCCATGAACTTGAGTTCACACATCGTTTACAAATATAAATGTGCCAACTGTAACATCGACTATGTAGGTCAAACTTTCCTACAACTAAAGATGCGAGCCTTCAAACGCATGGGCATTTTCTTTCGAACTAATCTCCCCAACTCTCAACCAGAGAATTTAGCTGTCAGAGATCACTATGACCTCATTCTCCATTCTTCAAAATGCTTCTAAAGGTGAAGAACTTAAAAATTTGGAATCTTTTTATATAAAAACACTTAAACCTACACTTAATATCCATAAGACTTTTTTGGCACTCCTGATTGCCTGTACTAATTGCCTGAATTTCGTGCAAAAACGAACACAATTTCTTGCGAGGTTTACTTGTTTTGCAAACAATTGAAATCAGCTGTTGTGATGGAGCTCGTCGATTTCGGATAAACAGAAATAAAACTAATAACAAATGGTTTATATTACAAAAATTGATCAACTATTGTGATGGAGTTTATCGATTTGGAAGAAATTAGATTTAAGGCTGATTTTATTGAATGAAATATTCATCAATTCAAACGGGCTTACCACGCCGTCATTTTTTTGGTTTACACATTTTCGTAAGAACGTGCTAAATTCTGCAATCACAGGAAATAGCAACCTTATAGAATTAAGGAAATTCCTTACGTTTGGTAAGCATTTTTTACGATTTTGCGGTTTAACAAAAACGAACGCAAACTCGAGCATTTCTTACGTTCGTAAGCACAAATAAAAACGAAAACGCCTATATAAACATACAGTAGGTCAGATAGATAGATAGGGAAACTATCAGACAAATTGCGGATATATATATATATATATATATATATATATATATATATATATATATATATATATATATATATATATATATATATATATATATATATATATATATATATATATATATATATATATATATATATATATATATATATATATATATATAAAAGGCAAAATTAAAAAAGAAGAAATTTGAAACTTTAATTTCTAGAAAGGGTGAAGCTACCCTTCTCGAATTCATCGAGTCATTGAAGAAATTTTTAAATTCTCTTCGTCTGATAGCAATGTGCTGAAAACCTCCTATCAAATCTAGCTTTCCGTGAATGGTGTTGATAAGCTCAAAACCTTTCAACTACCAACACCACCCTTCAGCAATGCGGGACATGGTACGTGATATATATATATATATATATATATATATATATATATATATATATATATATATATATATACAGTATATATATATATATATATATATATATATATATATATATATATATATATATATATATATATATATATATAATTCAATGATACCGATACTACTACTCACAAAATTCCCGATACCGATACCTCAAAAATTGACCGATACCACCGATACCGATACCGATACCATGGTATCGGTGCATCACTAATATACCGTATATATATATATATATATATATATATATATATATATATATATATATATATATATATATATATATATATATATATATATATATATATATATATATATATATATATATATATATATATATATATATATAATTAGAGGTAAAATATACTTGACGAAATTTGGAAGCTAGAAGGAAACCGAATAACAAACATATCGCACAGATAAACAAGTTAAGTCTTTACAAGCGTCTGAATTCATCATAACAAGCATAAGATAAATAAGAAGAGGATTCTATTGTTATTTGCAATTGTCTTTATTGAGTTCTTCACTGACTATTAATTATTAAAAGCAGAAGGAAGACAATTACGAAGCGATATTAGTAGTGAAAATAGTATAATAGTGTAGGAACAAAATATAACCATAGCAGATAATAAAAATAAAAATAAAAATAACTAGGTTACGAGGAAAGTGTTACGATAATAATAATAATAATAATAACAACAAACCTTAATAGTCTGAATGGCTCTTGGTCCTCTTAAATCCCTAAGGAGATCAACAACAGCCGCTTCGGGTGATATATTTTCATCCAGGTACTGTAAAAAAGCAGCCAGCAACTAAACAGGCTCTGCCAAGTCCTCCCATACAGTGAATGAGTACCTTTTTATCTGCATCAAGTAATCTTTTTAGACAAAACAGAATGCTCATCATGAGATCAATTGAAGGTGAGGCCCCATCTTCGAGGGGATAATGGATACTAAATCCTCTTGTGTCATATTTTAAAAGTAAATTTGGGACTCTGTATTTCCTTAGCTCTCCTCTTGTCACCAAAATTAAAACATCTGTGAAAAACCATCTGTGATATTCTCGCTTCTTCAAGTTTTACTTGCAAAATAAAATAAAAAATAGAAACTTATTTTACAAATATTATCACAAACTTTCGTCAATAATGTATTTCTTTATAATATATCAAGATAAATTTCTAAATAAAGGAATACAGAATATATATAATAACTAATATAGTATTGATATAATATATAATATATATATATATAATATATTATATGGTAATATTTATAAGCGGTTGACTCTAGGAGCGAAAATCAATAATTAATGTATCGTTATTTTTAATAATTTTAGGGAAAATACAGTTAAATTTTTGTGTAAACCTAACCTAATCTAACCTAACCTAACTTAACCTAACCTAACCAAACTTAACCTAACGGCTCCGAACCCTTATGAAACGGAGCTCAAACCACTATAATATGTTCCTATACTATTATATATATAATAATAAGTCTCTATAGCATCCCATGTATATATATAATATACGGTATTATATGATGTTATTATATACCACTAGCTAGATATTACCTATATATATGAATGATAGCTATTATATATTATATATATATAATATATATATATATATATATATATCTATACTATATATATAAATAATATAACACTAAATAAATTAACTTAATAATAATCAATAATAATATACATAATAATTATTGATAGAAAATAATAATGTAATAAAATAGATAATAATAATAATTAATAATGAGTCTAGACAAATTTGACTCTGTGAGAGATAACCGGAATAGGGGCGAACCAATAAGTTTAAGGTTCGGTGGGAAGAAGGATAGCAGGTCTTACGAACTTTTCCCTTTTTACTTAAAAAGCACTGCTGAGGGTTTTGGTGGGAGAGAATAAATGGAAGAAATGGGAGTTACCCCATTTTGAAATATCTCAATAGCTAGTTGAAGTAGCCGTTCGAGAGATAAGGCAGCCTGGCACCGGCATATATAACGACAAAGGTCATCAAACTAGCAGGAGAAAAGTTGACCGTCTGTGGATAGACGAAGTACGTGGTCTATAAATCCGAGAGCAAATAGTAGATAAAACACTTAATAACACTTCCCGTTTGCGGAACGGCGCCTTCATCCTAGAGTCAAAGTGGCGGTGACAGAATAGAAGAGCACTGAACCTGGAGTGAGATCTGTCTGACAGAAGGCATCTAATGAAAAGAGGGAGTTGGTTACGCGGACAACCGAGCGATATGGCAGTTTAAGAGAATTCCCATTTCTCGCACACAGTTGTGTGGTAAGCTATTCCAGTTTCAAAGAGAACCAAGACCATCCCACCAGTTGAGAGAAAAGGATTCCCGGATGTCATGGTCTAGCTTTACCAAAGGGATTCCCGGTCGAACGATTTTTGCGGAACCAAACTGGAAGTTTTGAAAAGCTGGCCTGACTCTCCCAACAGTAGGAAAGTGGCTGAACCATTTTCGTCCATTAATTTATCAGAGTATGACAGAGTTCAGCGCAAATTGTTTTGTTGTTCCGCCAAAACTATCCGGATCATGGGTCCAGGTTGGGATAGGAATTTACCAAAAAGAGTGTAGTTCCAAATAGCATGGAAAAGAAGAATTCAATCCAGATTCTGTTTATAGATAAATGCTGATGTTGCCCAATGGGCCTCGCCTACTAGTGCGAGCAGGACACATGATATTACCGAGATCATCTGTAGGGACCAAGAGGCACAGTTCAATTGCTCTATTCCCCAGCCATGCAGCGATTTGATTACTCTGCAAGGGTGTACTAAAAAGGACGAGTATGTAGGTATGATCTTCCCCTTTCGCGACTGAAAGGTCTGGCAGAGGGTCTGCAGTGGTTAGTTCTTAATTTTAGAAAGGCTTCAGAGGATAAGCGGAAGAACTCCGAGTGCGCTTAGCAAAACGTATAACCTAATCGCATGACCACTTGCAACAAGCAGCAGGAGCGAGTGATATGCGTGTCAGTAGAGTACTATACAGGTCCATTAACAGATGGACTTGTCGGTGAGCGAGCTTAGTTGGCAGCGACGATGTATTTTGGGTAAAAACTTTCCCACACTATAAGGTAATGGGGAGTTGTGGCAGTCTATACCAGTCGAAATGAAGTTCTCTGGGGAAAAATTGTTTCGCTCAACGACTGTTTCACATTGAAATCTTGAGGCCTATTTAGCTTTTTAAAAATGATCATGTTTGGGGTGACGTACGTGGTCTTTATGTATTAGCCCGATGTTTAGAGTTCTTCTTCTCTGGGTTGCTTAACGCGCACCTCTCGGGACCACCAAGGGGTTGCCGCACCCGCCTGCCTGCGGAACGATTGACGGAATCGTCAAAAATCTCACCGCGGTGAAGAGGAACAATACTATTGGCTGCCCGAATAAAGCGTGAAGAACAAGGTATCCTTTACTCCAGTCGTGGAAACTGGTATATTGAAACGGATGAAATCGGATAAGCTTGGTGGCTTGAACAAAGAGCCCAACCTCCGCTGCGGTCCATTAAACGTCCTAGCGAGTTAGATAATTCAACAATTCGGGCTAGGTACAAGTTCATTTTAAAGCTATTGGGTAATGGCATCTGCGTAAATAAAATGATCAAAGCGCCGAACAGGTAAGCGAGTTCTATAAGGAGTGGAAACAAAAGGGCAGAGTATCAAATACGGACGAAGTCACGTTGCGTGTATCTAAACGTTCACTACGTAGGGCCCTGTGTAAGGACCATGCCCAGCGAAAAAAGTGTGAAGTTATAGGAAGATCTACAAGCGGATATATTGAGACTTTAGACTGACAGTGTACAGAGTGTCGCCCCATATAAGGAGGCTAGGACGGACGTTGAAAGTCTCCTAAATGTATTAACTCAACCGGAGTTAGGGAGCTGTGTTAATAGTTATCAGCTAAAGCTTCGACCTTTAGATAAATCACTACTCGGAGACAAGATTAGATGAGCAGATAGTAAACGTCGGTGAAAATTGAAATTCGTGCTACCACTGCATTGAAGTTTAGTTTGAAGAAGGGATCTGTGGGAATGGGGGACACAGACTTTATTGAATGAGGATTCCTGCACCTCCCTCCGGTCATTGTCACCTCTTTCTATAGAGAGTTAAGCGTAGCTATAATGCTATATTCATGCGACCGGTTTGAAAGAAGTCGCGAGTGAGACACAGTCGGAAGCTCCTGCAACATTATGCACTTTTGGTGTACATATGTCCTATTAGTTGACACTATTCTATCACAAATCACCTGGAGACGAAATGAGTATGCCACGACCAATCCTATTGAAGGAAAGCTGGCATGCTTGCTGTATTTATAACAATTGTCATGAAGATGGTATTCTTTTGAGACCAATTGGTCTATCTATTGTGACTAGGCGGAGTATAGAAGGATAGAATCAGCATGACCGCAGATAAGGCGAGACGGGAATCTCGATGAGAGGAACAAGAAATCTGGTGGTAAAGAATAGTCATACAAAACAGAGATTGGATTGTGACGACTGCTTGGGATGGAGTGGTTCTTTGGTGTAGGGGCTTCGCCATTGAGGTCTTGAGATAAGTGAGTATCAATCGAAGTCCATATGTTGTTGTACGGTCTCCTGGCTGGTCATTTGGAAAAGCAATCCAAAAACCTCATGTTTATTAATGGGAGCGGAATCAGTAATTCTGCCAAACAAGCAGCTATTCATTGAAATTGTCTAATGATATGGGAGTTGTTTCTATGGAAGAACTTAGGGGAAGAAAGGTGTACCCGGAAAAGTGTCATCACTTACAGAAAAGGTTGTTGGAGGTTTGCGATCTAATGGGTTCCAATTATAGGATCGGGACTTGACAAGGAGCTTGTACTGGAGATTTTGACCAGGTAAATCGTCGGGAGTGTGATTTTGGAGATTGACGATGAGCGTTAAGCAATAGGACCTCTGGGTCTCCTTATTCATGCCTCCAAGATCAGAACGCTTACGAGCGTTTGCGGCTTTACGATTGGGACAGTTTTCCCATTCGCCATTTCCTGGAAGCGTCAAAGAAGTATATAGAAAGAGAGTGGATCATCACATCAGATGTTTCCATTGGGAGCTGCTGTCCATTATCATCTGTCTAAGGTATAGAATTCCTGGCGAGTGCTGAGATTAGGAAATTCGTGAAGAAAGAATCTAAGGAAGATTCAGCAAGTAGCTCAGAAATTATCTTGAAAACTATTAGAGGGTTGATTTGGTGGTTGTTTGATAGCTGGATATGTTTGGTACAACTCTACTTAAGTCATGTGCACTTTTGTTCGTATGAATAGACATTGATGGCAGTAGTTCTCTTCTGAGATTACATCTTACTATCTTAGGTCTTGGCGGTTAACTGTTGTTTTGTTTAGAAATTTCGGATCCTTGTAATTTTAACGAATTATCTATTAGCTTGCGATTACTCTTTCTTGTGTTTTGGGAACCATCCTTTTTCAGGAATTGAGTAATAAGTGGGAGGCGAATCTAGGGGACCCAAAAGGACAGTCCTCCTGCATAGTTTGGGATGACCCATTGGGTAAGGCATGGAGTGTGTCTTAAAAGATGTTTTTCCAGTTTTGTTCGTGCTTGGAAATCGAACCAGCTTCCGTGTCATTGTTGTTTTGTTGAAGTAGTACTCGGACAGATAGGGTTGTTAATGGCTTTGCACAGAGATTGCGGTCAAGGGCTGTTTTTGTTCAATTTGAGGAGTCGGTGGCATGGGTAATACAGGCAGACAGGATATAGTAGCTGCCTGAGTTTCGCTGGGATTTGGGAGAGGAGTTCTGCCAGGATGGGGTGGTGTCGGTGGATAAATACGCAGAGGCGTGGGGGCAGCTGTGATTGTGTAAGAATCGCCTTTGGATCTTGTCAGGATCTTTTTCAATCAAGTGCGGCGTATGGCATCTCTCCATGCTCAATTTATCGTATGGTTACTCTAACTCCAAAAACCCCTGTTCAAACAGTGTAAAGACGGGCATTTGAAGGAAGAAGCACTGTGAGGTCCTCCAGTTTCTAGTTACGGGTATTTTCACAGAGAATGTAAAATAATTCTCCGCAGACTCGTCGTATTTCATCCAGTCCCCTACAGTATTTTCGGGGATGACAAAACCGTTGAGATTTAACGCAACGTCTGAGTCGAGGGATAAACGTGCAAACACTGTGACTTGTAAATCCTATTTTTACCTTTGTAGGTGCATGAGGGGTATTAAAGGTCAGCAGTAAACGAGGATTTGGGGTGTCAGGAGTGTCCCGACGAGGTGGAAATCTGTAAACGTTTGTAACAGGAAATCTTTTCTGCTGTAGATTTCTTAGAATGACAGAAATATCTTCGTCTTTCTGTTCTAAAGAATAAATAGTGCCTTTGGATGTGTTTCTTATTTCATCAGGAGTGAAAATAAGAGGGATGTTTCCGAGAGATGTTAAGGACGACAGATGGAATTTTGATACCGGTAGTGAGTTGAACGAGAAAGGGACCCATTCCTCACCAACGTGACTGAAGGGAGGGGAGTCTTCAACTCCTAAAAAGTTCTGCAAGTGCATCGCTGGTGATAATGAGTTTATGTCTCAGTAAGAGCTTTGGATGTAGTGGATCGCAATAATATGTAAATACATTCTGGGAATGATGTATCCGCTGGAGTCTGGGAGGGGATGAGCTATGGAGTGATAAGATGAGAACGACTCATGGGACGGGGGGGGCACTTTTGCGGGCTTCGCCCCGATCGTTTGGGCACCTGAGATATCCAAAGGTCCTGGTAGGATCACTGATCGCCGGCGACAGGCTGAGGCCTTCCAGGGGAAGTGGAGGGACGTCACGGCATCAATGTTCGGAAGTACAATTCAGTCACGAGAATAGTAAGTCCACTTTATCGCGTCCGGGTCGGAATCTTAAATCGCATTATGTCTCGAGCGCGTCGTAAGTTATCCACTGTGTATACGATGTATTGAGAATATATTAAGAGGTCCCCCCTCCATGGTGTCAGTGCAACTCCGACAATGAACTCTCGTGCCCGGAGAACGCGCTTCAACAAAAATTCTACGGCGGGGGAGTCTCTTATAGAGATGTCTCCAGAGGGGTCAGTGGAGAAAGATCCAACTCCTCTGGCGCTAGGTCGGGTGTTAACGGTATCACGAACGGGATTGATGTGGGGCTCCACCCCTTCAGGAACATCTCAGATATAGCCGCCAGGTTCGCCCACTCCATACCATAACGGAAGGGTTGTCAGTGACGTTACATCTACCTCTCCTGGAGGAAAAAAAACAAACAAGTAACTTTCTCTTCGCTATCTTAATAGAAACTGAAGGACATGTCCGCCTCAACCCAGATCCCATTTCACTCCAAAACTGCAAGGTATAACGTGACTTTCGGGTTGATACCGAAGATAATATAGTATAATATATTGTATATATATTATTATAAATATTATATAATATATAATATATATATATACCTTATATACCTAATTAACTCACTAAGATAGATATATTCAACGTGTCTAGTTTTATTATATGGTAGTATATTATAAATATATATATATAGGCTAATATTATATAAAATATATTATATATATATATATATATAGTATTTTAATATATTTAGATTTAGTCATCACATACTATCTTATAACTATTATATATATACTTATATTATATATATACACAGGGTGTCTCACGTGAAATTTTGGATTTGATTTCCCTGACTTTCCGACTGACCTTCCCTGACCAAATTCGCAAATTTCCCACTCGACCAGCGGAGCAGAATAATGATTCGCGTTACCTTTGCGCGTATTAAGAATATTATTAATCATTATTGCAAGCCTATTTACTCAGTTTCATACTTAAATTATTGAAAATTTACTATAAACTGTTCAATCATCATGGTATGAATTTATTTTTTTAGTACAATCAGCCTATACCTTCCTCATAACCATCCAACGCACTCCTTTTTAATTTTATTCCAAAAGTAACGGCTAATAATATTTATACAAAAAGGAAAATAAATAAAAAGCTTACATTTAAGTGGACTAGGTGACTAAACGTCCACTTGTGATCACAATAATTTCTAAATGGGAGATTTAGGGTAACTTTCTTCTCAAGCATCTGAAATTTTATTTCTATAGTCTGTTGACTTCTTCTTCTGTGCAAAGCTTTCAGTTTTTAGACATCTCATTTCTCTGCTCTTCAAGTTTATAGATCAGTATGGAGCATTCTTCTTCTTCTTTATCAACCTTTTTATTCTCTTCTTTCTTTCTTGGCTCTCGTTTTGACTCTTTGAGACTGTTCTTCAATATCTCCTCTGATGGGCAGCTCCTTACATTTGTCAACATTATTGCAGTGAAATACGAACTTCTATGCAATACTTCATGAGATATAATGCATCATTCGTCACTGTTCCTTTGAGAAAATCAGGCACTATGTTCTTTCAGAATTCTCACTTAAATTGCTTCAATGTATAGAAAACCCCTCCTTCCACTGTGCGCGATTTTCATTGCTCGAATTTGAGTATCAGTCACTACTTAATTTAATAATTTGCCACAATTTCACATAACATTGATTCCCAGGTACTATAGAAGAAAAAGCTAATCAAGTCTCTTAGGAAAGAGCAACAATTCAATATTTATTTTGATATTCTTGAATTTTAAGATTATTTTTAGGGTACAATGAGCTTCACTGCAAAGAATAGAGTGTTTGTGCTTTTGCTATTCTACGAAATATAGGAGAGAGGAGGTCCATACGTTAATCACATATTTACATTTAAATAACGGTGATGTTATTTAAAATGTTGAAGTACTTTACTATTCCATTTGGAAACATTAATTTAAATTTTCTGTATATTTCTGGCACACGAGTTTTAAAGGCATCTGCTATTCCTTTGATTCACTACTGGCCTCTCTAACCCAAACCATTTTACAGCTTGCCGTACTATTTCAGAGCGTAAACTATCAGTCTTTATATGCCAAAAAGTATGAACACTAGATTGATAACACTGATTTTTGGTTGGATATTCACTAATATTACGAAACACTCAAGTCATTTACAATCGGTAACGAGTCATGCCTTATAGAGAAGTTGATGGAATGGACATAATCAGTGCACAACACTCTTCACTAAATATTGTATTATTAGAAAACAGTAACGAAAACAGTTTTTCAATGATGATTGGTCTCTGCTGAAGTGGGATTAAACTTCAAAAATGAGTTTCCATTCTTCGAACCGTGAAATCGGCGTTTGCGACGCCCCATGTTAGATAGTATACTACAAGTGTTCTTTATTTAATACTACTACAGTTATGCTTGGAAACTCATCAGTGTCTTTTACCATAACCACCTGATGTAACTTGAGGTTCAGTTTAAATAGTCCAAACCACTGTGTACGTTTAAATGTTGTTAATTTTCGTTTTGAAATCATTTATAATAAATAATAAACACCTTCAACTGCACAAAAATCCCAAAAACATATATATAACCTTCTAAAAAAAAAAACCACCTTAAAAAAGTAAATCCCTAAAAAGAAAAAGATATAAAACAGATTTAAGTCATAAAGTCATACAGTCTAAAACACATCCATACACCAATCAC
Source organism: Trachelipus rathkii (assembly GCA_015478945.1). Lineage (NCBI taxonomy): Eukaryota > Metazoa > Arthropoda > Malacostraca > Isopoda > Trachelipodidae > Trachelipus > Trachelipus rathkii. The sequence continues at coordinate 51,216 of JABUQX010068197.1, read as the reverse complement.
CTTCAATCAAACCATGAACTTGTAACAACCTCTACGAACAGAATTACAGGATAGTCCGAATAGTAGTAATAGTGAAACTAAAATGAGAAAAGAAAAGGAACGACAGTTTATATTACTCGAAATGTTTTCTCACCTCAAACCTTTTCACTTCACTTATCAAATTTACATCTCCCGTATCCACAATTGCTATTGGGAACACACTCTAAATTCATATAAGGAAAAAAATATATATAAAAAAATATTTTACAACTTGATCATGAATTCCTCTTTCATATATTTGAAAATTTAAAATTCCCTGACTTTGTTTGACTTTTTTGGAAATTCCCTGACTTTCAGCATATCTTAAAACGTTCCCTTGACCATTTTTTCCCCTTGACTTTCTCCTGACCCTTCCTCGACTTTCCAGAAAGTGTGAACCCTTGCAAAAAAGTATAATAAAACTTGATAATGCAAAAATAATTGCAATCCAAATCAAGTGGGTTGCCTTATTAATCTAGCGATACTATATATAAAAAAGGCAATCTATATATATATATACTATATACATACTCTATAATATAAATTTAGATCTATATTAGATATGGCAACCATAATGTGGTTGAATTATATTTATAACTTGAGTATATAAAAATGTTCATAATACTATATGATATATATATAGCCGCTCCTACCGCACCTAGTTCAGCACCATCAAAAAACCCCCACTCCGCTATCACAGTCCGCACGTCGCACGTCTTACGCTCAAATAATGTGCGACTTCACAATAAGGTTTTAATATTAAATACTAAATAGTATATATCCTTACAAAAAAAAATTCTTATTGAGTGATTTATAAAATATTATTGAAAAATGGAATGGCAACTATTAACAAAAAATGGGCGTGCAAGATTTCTCCTCTCCTCCTCAAATGTCTGACTTGAAAGGAATAAGAGATCCATATACCTTTCAAAAAGGATTACTGCTCAAAATTAAAAGCAGTAAGGCTGAACCTCTTTGCCCTCAAAAATATCCCCACTAAATACTAAATATCGCTCTAGCAGCAGAAACTATGGAAGTGTACATTTATATTTTTATGAACAAGTTCAACAAATCTGCCAATGCTGTAAAGGAAAGATGTCGTACTTGGTGAGAGGAGTGCTGGTGTTATCTCACTTCCACACCAACAGTCCATTGCTAATTTAGGTCCTCACCTAAAATTATTCTGCCTCCCTTCTGAAATATTTTGACCACCCTGTCCACCATAAGAAGGTCTATTTCGTCAAGATTTGAGTATACATCCATGCAAAGCCGATGCTAGACGCTAACGTATCCAGCTCGTGTAGCGTATACTAATATATATATATATATCCTAGTATTATATATATTATAGATCATGTAGTATATATATATATATATTAATAATATTAGAGTTGAAATTGTTTGCATGAATAATAACTATACAGGAATTTATCTCATATATAATATATATATTAATCGTTAATTCTGGTTAACAACTCTACAAAGACACTACAGTAGATATTACTACAGTACTTTATTCATATATTTATACTCAGTAATATATACATATATACTATACTATATCACTATACTATGACGCTCAGATGGCCCAGTAACTACTTATATATATATATAAAATATATATATAAATTATTAATAAGGATATATTATATAAGTTATATATATAGATAACTGATAGTAAAATATATGGGTTTTTACACATTAGTTGATTCTAGATATTGCCCTAGTATATTGTAAAATATTAATTAATTAAAAGTTATAAATGAGGGGGTAATAGCCATTCAGCTATAAAATCAATATAAAATGTTATTTATATATATCAGGTTTACCATTAAGTAGAAATTGTGATTGTTTTTTGAAAGTTTTATATTATTAAAAACAATATAAGGGTCTTAGACTAAAGGCTATAATTAGTTATTAACTTTAATAATAAAAATTATATTTCTCTTATATTTCACTAAAACAGATAAGAATTCATTAATAAGTTAAATCGTATACTTCATTTTTCAGAAGTGCGGAACAACTCGAGTCGGAAACTTTTTTTTGATTCCGCACGTGCAAGTCCGCTACTAATTTCCTGACAACTCCGCACCTCCGCTAGTCTCGCCCTATGTCTGGTAGTCCGGCTCGGAGCGCGACTAGCGACTAAAGGAGCGCGAAGATCTGCCCGCCTATCTAAACTGAGACACAATCGAAGAGTATTTAAAATGCCAGTATATAATATTATAATATCTATCTATTTATTATAATATATCATATATATTAGTACCTCTAGACAGTGATTCAAACTGGTACAGATAATAACGCTATTACTCATTATACGATATTACATATTAAGTCTCTGACCACGATTATAATACATATATCGCGCCAGATTATATATACTTACATATATATAATTATATGATTATATATTTCGGTATATATATATATATATATATTCTTTCCCTTCCTCTTATCCCCAGATTGAGGGTGAGTGCTATGAGTATACACCAGAAACAACACAACTTGAGACTTACACGAAACTTGATGATTCTCGCTGTGGGATCTCGTCAATGAAAGGTTCATCCCCTGGGCAAGCCCAACAACCATTACCGCCCGTCGCAAAAATCCCCTCCCATAACTCGTGTATGCAACAATTCTTTCTCGCCCTGCCAAACTCCACAAATTCTCTCCTTCAGGCATGCTTATATTCGGTCTCCCATGCCTGTGTCAATTCCCAGCACTACTCCACTAACATGCATCCCACTTAACCAACACCGACCATAGTTTTAACTACTTATACATTTATTAAACACAGGTAACCACCTATATATATTATGAGTATAGTATATACCTAAATTATCACTAGATTATATACTATAAACTAATAAATTATATAATACTATAATATATACCTTATACTATATACTATAAAGTATTAACCTAGTATCTACAATGATATATATATATTAATTTATATGATCAAGTGACTGAAGACTGATTGGTGAGAAACAAGGTGAGTTTAGAAAAGGAGAGCATATGTTCCTAAGATATATTTACGATTGAAACAACATGATTGAGAAAAATGAGGAAGAAAGAATAAATTGTACAGAGGATATTCTAGGATTTTATGGATATTTGACGCGACACAGGCGAGTACATATGCGCAGAATTTAATAGGAAAATAATCTATGGCAGGTAGTTAGTGCATATATATGGTGTTGGTGGTTAGGCTTCTGAATGGAATCAAGAGTATGAATGACGATAGTGAAAGAGTGTACAAGAACAAATTTTAACTGTAGTTTTTTAATATTTAATAGTCGGAGTCAAGTGCAGGAGACACTATAGTGATCCGACTCGTACTCCCTTTACGGAAGACTCAGTGAAGAAGTGTCTGTAACTAATAAACTGAGGTTTGTCTGAAAAGTGATTCTATTTATAAATAATTACAAGCGGAGTCAAGCACGGGCAATCGTATCATTGCGAATGACCCGAAATAGGCTACAATTGAAAGGAAATATTAAGAGGTGGGGTGGCAGGAGATGGTGTTAGAAATGATGGAGAATGGAAAAGAAGTGGAGGGTGGCTTACTAACCTTATTATAATGCGCATGATTATGGTTTGTTGTGTTGGCAAATCCTGAAGAGAGTTTGAAAGCAATGGCAGAGAGATTTGGCAGCGGAGTGTGATACAAAGGAGGTGGTTTGAAAGGTAAACGTAGACTAAGTAGTAAGGTTATTAGGATTCGGAGTGAGGATCTAGTCCTCAGTGTTTGATAGTTATGTTCATAATAGGTGAGCAGTTGGAACAAGTATCGAGTTTAAAATATTTAGACATTATGTTGGATAAAAGGGGAACTCTATGATGCAGAGCTGCAGTAGGAAGAGTTGTGAATGCAGGAGAACTTTCTGGTGACCAATTAAAGGTTGGTATGTGTGAAGAGGATCTAAGCGTTCGAGTTGACGCTATGGGTCTTTACAGATGAGGCTATGGTTGCTTTACCTGCAGAGCTAGATCTTAAGTGCGAAGTAGTGAGACTTATGCGTCTTGACCAAGAAGAGGTACAGATCCTAAAAGTACAATTATTGATGTTCGACATGGGACAATCTACAGGCGTGTTAGGTGATGGTGTGAGAATAATATAAAAATGAGGAATGAACGCGTATTTAGCAGAGTATGTGGTGTGAAGTAAAGGCATCAAAATTGACAAGACACTGAGATGTGGTCAGGAGAAAGGATAGCATAGATCAGTTAGTTGGTTAAGCGGATGCTAAGTTGGTGAGGTGTTGGAAATCCGACCAACTTGGGAAGACCTGGAAGCAAAGTGCATGATTGAGCTAGTAAAGAACTGCCTGGGGAGAGAATGTGAGGTTGGCAGAGGCTCAAGAAGAAAGGTGCCATAATAAGGAGTGACAAGGCGGGGTCCTTTGTGATGGGGGTATGAGTTTGTGGACCCATCCCTGGGTTAAGTGCGATGAACTCACAATTACTGAGCTGAGATTGCCATAGAGACGGGGGGGGGGGGGGCCGGGCGGGGGGGGGGGGCGGGGGGGGGGGGAGGGGGGGGGGCGGGGGGGGGGGGGGGCGGGGGGGAGACCGGGGGGGGGGGGGGGGAGAGGGAGGGGGCAAACACCCAGGTCATTTGAACGTGGGTCCTCGGCAGTCTCTGTGTACCGCTTCTAGTGTGGTTCTGTGACTGCAGATGGAAAGTCTCATATAATCAGGTTCTCACGTGTGGTAAGGCTGTGCTTTCTTTTTACTTGTGTATATTCTTCTAACTTTACTTTTCTTGATTCTGGTGCCTACATGAACACGCACTCTTACTCCCAGTCTATGGGAAACGAACGTGTAGCACATAAATGACATGAATAAAATATAATAATAATAATTAATACATAATAATAATAATAATATATAATAATAAATAATAATAATCAATAATAATAATATAATAATAATAATAATAATAATATAGATAAATATATAATTAATATAATAATATAATATTATAACGTAACATACTATACGTGAAACATTAAATAGAACATATATACTAACTCAAGTCGTAATACATAAATCAGCATATATAATCTATATATAAGTATACCCTATGTATATACCTATTATATATATTACATAAACAAACATAAAATATATATATTATATATATAATAATATATACTAATATATAATATATATTAAACTATCTTATGCAAAATCAAATCACCAATACCTAAAATGATCATCAAAATTATCAACCATAAAGTGCGGTAGACTCAAAATGCACTCTGGTGGTACTAAATCTAATATTGGTACTGTACACTTTGAATCCAAACATGGCCCTTAAAATCGAATCAATCCCACTATAACTTGATCAACTGTATATTGATTCAACGTTTTGTTAATGGTTGAAAGTGAGCTACTTTCAATCACATCCTATAGTAAATCATTACAAAGATTAAAAAAATACTTCCTAACGTCAAGATGGCATGCTTTTTTCTTCATCTTTAATCTGGCCACTAGTCAGCCCATGGAAATAATGAAAAGACTTAGCCAACATCTATAGTGTCAATTGATGAAAACCTTTTTGTAAACCTGAGTCATATCCTCTCAAAGAAATCTCCTTTCTACAGAAAACCAAAATTCTTTTTAGATTACTCTTATTATAACTCTTGCTCTTAATAAATTCAAAATCTTTCCTTGCTGCTCTGCTCTGTACTGCCAATGTCCCTCTTTAGATTATGAAATTCCCTTCATAAATAAACAGACTCTAATGCTAGAAGCACTGTAATGCTGATGCTATAAAACTAACATTATTATACTAATAATAATAATAATATACCATAATACTAATATTAATAAAAATATTTGCCCTTTCTTACTTAGAAACACTGCTTAAAATTATTTCCATTGGTTTTTGCATTGATAAGTTTGCAAAAAAATTTAATCATTCAATCCATTCATAATATATTTAAAGTATTTATTAGAGTAACCCAGGTAAAGAACCTTACTTTTATTTTTAAAATTCATGTCACTTATCTGCTGAACCTTCATAAATCCCTCAATATCTGTAACTGGATACATCAGCAAACTTAGAAACTAAACACACTTAATTCCCCTAGCCAAATTTTTTATATAGATTAGAAATAGAAGCAGACTTGGTACAGAGCCCTTAGAAACCTCATTCACCAGTTTCCAAGATTATTTAAAATCCTTTAATACTACACACAGTCACCTTCCCTTCAATAATTCCTTTATCCAATTGTACATTACCTTTCCTATGCCAAGCTGCGAATACCTGTACATAACCCTTCCAAGAGATGTTTAATCAACAACTCTTCTAAAATCAAATATACTCATACATCAAATGGCTCCGCTGTATCCATGCACTCAGTAATATACTCCATAAATTTTAAAAGATTTTCTCCATCATCATCCATCCATCCTAAATTCGTGTTGAGAGTCCTGAAAATATTGTTCATGCCTTTATTGGTTGGCTTGAATATTCTGTAATATTTCATCTATATTCTACCAAATAAAATATATTGCAGAGTCTACAAATTTTTTTTTTTACAACTGTGCAGTTATGATTTCAATTTTATAAAATGAAATTTATATAAATTACTTACCTAAATCATATGCCAAATTGTGCTGGATATTCTGAAATCTACAACCTGGAAGAGAGCTAAGAGCAACTGATTGTGCACCATCACCATTTATATCAAGCCTAAAGTAAAAATAAAAATCTTAATAAAAAATCTAGTCCAATTAGATTACAAATATGTGACATTTTTTTCTAAAGTTAATTTAAAACCCAATATATTGATATTATTTCAATCATTAAAACTATTATTGAAATAAAATAATGTTTCCATAAATAATCGGTCTGTTCATTAAATTCATAAAAAGTTGAAGCAAACCTATTATTTTTTTATATTGAAGAATGCAAAATCTGATTTACAATTGTTATAGTATAATGTTACAACAAAATGATCTGCAAGTTCTGAACATGTGAACATACCAATCAATTTTAAGTGAATTCACATTTTCAGTTGCTCCATTATCTTCGTCTGAAGAATCAAACATAGCTTAATGTTTATTATTCTTATTTCTTAGTAAAACGTTTTTCCTAACCTGTTAACAAATAAAACATACAATATTAATTTTAACATTTTATGGATTATAATTAAAATTTTAAATAATACCTTTGTGTTTTGGTTTATTTACAGTCTACTATTGGGGGTTTAGACCTATTTTATTTTTAAATCTATAAACAATGTTTACATTTTTCATCAATCAGTTAGTTTTTAAATACATGATTGATTATAATATGCAAAATTATATATATATGTATATATCTTATATATAATATATATATATATATATATATAGTATCATATATATATATATATATATATATATATATATATATTATATATATATATATATATAATATATATATATATATAATGATAATAATACCCATAAATAATATGAAGATTATACAAATAAGCAACTTGTGAATATAAAATAAAGTATGGTATAAATTTTAGTAAAATTAAAACATCTTTAAATTTTTGAAAGAAAATAAATTAATATATATTATTTATTATAAAATATAAAATAATATATATATAATATATATATATATATATATATATATATATATATATATATATATATATATATATATATTATATAGGTTAAGAACTAAGAAGATGGATGAAAACTTCAAAGAGACAAGAAGGTTTTGTTCTGTCTGAGTAAAGATATGCAGCATTTGTTGAGACAAGATTGTTGTTTGGAAGCAGCTAACAAAATTTATCAAAATTACTTAAAACATTTTTGAAGTTTTATTGGATCAAAAAAATTAAATAAAATTAGATTTATAAACAATAAAAATTATTTTTTTATAATGAACTCAAGAGGACGGAGGCAAACAAAATTTTTAATTCAGTTCTTTTGGATATTTTAATATTCTTTCTTTCTCTTTCTTTATCTTCCTTATATTTTTCCAAGAATGGGAGTAAGGTGCGCCACGTGCATCGGAAAAGAAAAGCAGTAGAAGAACATGACACAAGTCGAAAAGAAAGCCAGCCTTACCCGCCCCCTCAGTTAACCATTAATTAGTGGAACTCATTGGCAGTCACAGACAATCCACCTAAAGCTTCATGGGACAAGCGATGGACCTCATACGTAGACTCGTCAATGTAAGGGTCATCCCTGGCCCAGGTTGGGCACAACCATACCCCTCACAATCCCCGCCATTCATCCTGTTATACACCTTTCTTCGCCTCTTCCAAACTCACTTTTCTCTCCAAACATTGCATTCCTATTCTGACTCAATCCACTTTTTCTCGGTCTCCCCCGGTCGGTTTCCAACACACTCGCACTATAATCCGCTTAACCACCGACTATCATTCATTCCTGTTCCATATGACCAAACCATCTCAAATACTTTCATTTATTCTCTCATTTTACGCCTTCTTCACACCCACAGACACTCTAATAAGATCATTCCCCTCACTTTCTCATTCTTCTCACACCTAGCAAACCCCTAAGATTAAAATATTAAATATGAAATAAAGCGGTACTGATATAAACTCTAAAGTCTAAATTTTAATCATCATTCTTTTTGACACTAAATGAAATAAATATTATTTTGACTTGAAAATAAAGCTGCTGCAATAAATCTTCATAAATACTGTATGAAGATTATTTTTGCATGGCTAATGAGGCTGGGAACCTTCTACCATTTTACTCTTCCCATATATATTATATATATATATTATATATATATATATTATCTATATATATATAATTATATAATATATATATATATATATATATAATATATATATATATATCCGATATATATATATATATATATATATATATATATATATATATATATAATATTTTTTTATATATTTATATATTATTTTATATAAAATAATATATATATCCTATATTATATATAATAAGTAATATTATTGTATCAATTTATGTATTTTATTGTATAACCTATTATGTAAAAAAGCAATAATTAAGCTCAAACAGATTCTGATAAAATATTGATAGGTCTATTTTTTTACAATAATCAGTATTTTTACATAGGTATTTTTTGTCCAATGTAAAAGTTTTGAAAGAGTGTGCCAAACCTCTCTCATATATAAATTTGATCAATCCATCATAAATTTATTTTTATTTAAATTCGTTTTAGGACTCATAAGCTTAGGTTATGATAATTTTTGTTAATTAAATATAGTAAATCTGTCTACTTAATCAAACTTATAATAACCTTACAGATTTTTTGAATGTAAAAAGAAATGATATATGAAAACAATAAGTAATGTTGCTTATAGAAATATCGTAAATTTGGCAATTTTTTTATTAACAACATTTGACAAAGTTGCTTCTAGGAATATCAAAAGATCAATTGATTTTAAAAAAGAATCAATTTTTTTTTAGAATCTATTGAACTGGACCATTACCTGCAAAAATAGTTTTGCAAATTTTGGTAATTTTTTAAAAAAATTATTTATATACACTTTGGCAATAATATAGAAAAGTTGATAATCGTTAAAAAAATTAATTATCAAAAAATTTTAATATCAATTTATTGATAATGAAGCACATTTCAACAGTATTTCCTCATCACTACATGAACGAAGTGAAGCTGAAAAGTTATACTTTTCATAGTTATTTTTTATATTTTTATTGAAAATATGGTATTAGTAGCGCAGAGGGACTTCATCCCCCGATTTTTATAAAAATCATAGGATATACTCTAAAAAAAATAATGAATAAAAAAAAATAAATATGGCGGTCTCCTTAGGAAAAAAAGTTACAGCCTCTCAAAGTTATTAAAACTCCCAACTCCCATATAATTTTTTTTTTTTAAATCACAGGATATACTCTAAAATAATAATAATGAAACAAAAAAAACGAGAAAATGATTTAATTCTTTAAGAAAAAAAGTTACAGCCTCTCAAATTTTAAAATTTTCCCATAGGCTTTCTTATAAAAAAAATTAGTGGGCCTCTTGCTCGTTTTAAGGCCATCCTAGTTCAGGTTATGATAAGATTTGCTAAGTATATATAGATTTTCTGTGTATATCTAACAAACCATATCATAACCTGAACTAGAGGACCTGAAATGAGACCTAACCTGGATAGATCAAAACCGAAAAGTCTACGAGTTTTAACAATTTTAAGAGGCTAACTTTTTTTCCTAAAGAGACGGCTACATTTTTTTTTTTTTATTCTTTATTATTATTTTTTTTAGAGTAGGGCTATATCCTGTGAGTTTTATAAAAATCGGGGGTAAAAGCCCTTCAGCGCTACTATTGCTGAAAATAAAACTAAATTGTGCAAAATTTAGTAAAAAAAAAAAAAGGTAATAGTAGACAAGGAGGGTGTCCCCCCCCAATTTTTATGAAACTAAGGATATACTCTAAAAAAATAATAATGAAGAATAGTGAAAAAAATCGGCAGTCTCTTTAAGAAAAAAAGTTACAGCCTCTCAAATTTATTAAAAATTCCATAGGAATCTTATTTTTTTTTTTTTTAAATCACAGGAAATACTCTAGAAAAATAATAATGAAGCTTTAAAAACCAAAAATGATTTAAGTCTTTAAGAAAAAAGTTACAGCCTCTCAAAGTTTAAAATTTTCCCTTAGGCTTTCTGATTAAAAAAAAATTAGTGGGCCTCGTTTTGGGGCCATCCTAGTTCAGGTTATGATAAGATTTGTTAAGTATACATAGATTTTCTCTGTGTATACCTAACAAAAACAAAAATATCATAACCTGAACTAGAGAGGTCTGTAAATGAGACCTAACCTGGATGGATCAAAAATGAAAAGCCTATGAGAGATTTATAACAACTTTGAGAGGTAATTGTTTTTCCTAAAGAGACCACAATTTTTATTTTCACTTTTAATATATATAAATATTATTTTTTTTACCGTAAATCCTGTAATTTTCATAAAAATCGGGGGTGACACCCCTCTGCTCTATTACAAAAAAAAAAAAAAAAAAAAAAAAAATTTAAAACCATTTTTATAATTAAATGTTTATAGTTTTAAAATACTATTTACATGAACCGGTCAGTAAAACTCCACAATTACTGTTTTTTTTATAAAAGTGATTTGAAACTATGTAGTTGAAATATAGTTTTTTTTTTACATTGAATAAGGTAATAGCCTACTAAATTTTGGTAACTCTAGCTTCTAAAATTTTAGATTCGATTCAAGAATTTTTATTTTTTTATTACTTCGTTCTGTTTAACGTGCTCTTCATCTGCTTAGACATCAGTACAACAAATAATAAATGCTTAATATAATTATTAAATAAAAATAAGTTGGGCTAATAGGTTACTGTCTAGTTCGGTAGCGAATGAATTTTGTCAAAAAGAGAATGTGCGCTGTCTAAAGAAATTACACCCCTCCACTAAATCAAAATGTTTTCATAAGTTGTTACCATAGTTTACTAACATTGACTTACCTTTTAAGATTTTATTCACAACTATTAAAATAGCTTTCTTCTTATATTCTTTGTAGTATTTTACCTTATATTGCTTTTTCCTTTATATATATATATATATATATATTATATATTATAATATATATTATATATATATATATATATATATTATATATTATATATATATAATATATATATATATATATATATATATATATATAATATATATTATATATATATATAATATATATATATAGGTGAATAATTTGGTTTAGAGCGACAACTATCATCAATCCATATCTCAAAAACTACAATAGCCACAGGGAAAAGGAATACATTGCTGGAATGCTGGTCCAATTTTAGGGCGGAAATTGTAGAAACAAAAAAAAAAAAAAAAAAAAAAAAAAAAAAAAAAAAAAAAAAAAAACTTCCTCAAAAAAAATAGCTACAGCGAAAATGAATACATTTTTGGAATCCCTGGTAATATTTTAGATAGAAAACTGTAAAAAAAATAAAAAAATAAACAATATTTTTTCATAATAATTATTGTAATATGATTAGAGAGCCTATTTAGAGACTTTTATTGGTAACTCGTTAAAATAAATAGACAACTTTCTATTAAATTTTTGCTTTTTTTTCTTTTACTAAAGAAATACCCAAGGGTATACGCACCGATGGCAGGAGTCGGGGTCTCTCGGCCTTCCGGGAACTACGGGTAGGACTAATTCCCCCCCTCCGGGGAGGGTCCTCCGGAACCCCCGCTCTTTGGTATTTGGTGTCACGGGGGTTCCTCCGCCCTCCCTACGGGGTGTAGGGAAAACGTCCCCCCTGTGTTCCCGTCGCTCGAGCCGCCTACATTGCCATGTAATACCTTTAAAATAATATTCATATATTAATATATATATATTATATTATGTCCCCTGCTCTAAAAAAAAATAGCCAATATTTATTTTTATTTTTTTATTATATCTACTGTAAATGACAAAACTAACTTTTTACAAGGATTCCAAAAATGTATTCCTTTTCGCTGTACTATTGTAGTTTTTGAGATATGATTTTTTTTTTTATTATTTTTTTTTTTTTTTTTTTTTTTTTAACAGTTTCCGCAATAAAATTTTGCCAGATTCCAACAATGTATTCCTTTTTCCTGTAACTATTGTAGTTTTTTGAGATATGGATCGATGATAGTTGTCGCTCTAAACCAAATATCACCTATATATATATATATATATTATATATATATATCTGCATATATATCTCTATTATATATATATATTATAATTATATATATCTATATATATATATATATATATATATATTTATATATATATATATATATATATATATATATATAATATATATAATAATATATATATATATAATATTCATTATTTATTATTTATACATATCACCATTTCCAGCATGGTTGCAAGGTGGTGTTGGTAGTGATAAATACTAAAAATATCACCACCTTCACGAAAAGAACAATATGGTAGAAGGGGGTTTTCCGCCCCTTGCCACCAGATACATATATCTTTTATAATTACTTCATTTGATTTACTTCAATATATAGTATATATATAATATATATAATATATATATATTATATATATTATAATATATATATATATATAATATATATATATATATAATAATTAAAACTATTATATATATATATATAATATTTATATATCGTTTATTATTATAGGATCAGTGGCGTGCATTCAGGGCATGCAAGTCATGCTGAGCATGACCAAAGAAATATAGAATTTTGCTAAATTCTTATTATATAAAAAAAAATGCTTACAAACTAATAAGAACAGGGAAAAAAATTACGTCAAGTTATGGTATTAAAATCTTAAATTCATTTGAAAATTCTTCAATATTCAACACTAATATTAAACTAATACTAGCATGACAGTTTCTCATTGAGTAGCATTTAAAAATATCGTCCGCAGCGACCGCCTTTACCGGGTGAATTTCCTATTATTAAGACGAGGACGAATAAAAGCTGTACTCCGATAGCATGACACTCAGATTCTCCACTCGTATTCTGAATATGTTTCAGCATCGTCCTCATATATATATATACCGATATATTTATATATAATTATATATATATATCTTATATATATATATATTATATATGTTCTACAAAATATGTAAATTATTACTGTAAAAGAATTTTAAATGTCTTTAGATAATTATATATATATAGGGTGGTTAAATTTTAAGGGCCGATGTTGATTTTGAATAAAACACAAATTACTTAGGAATTTATTGTCATTTTTTTATTATGATAATATGGTATGGTTCAATTATGTATGGAACAAAATATCGGCAAAATGGCCGCCGACCTCGGCGGCACACCTCCATCCGATGGTCAAAATTTTCGATGACGCTGAGGCATAATTGAGGTTCTATGCCGTTAATGTTCCGAATTATCTCATCCTTTAGCTCTTGAATTGTTGCTGGCTTATCGAACGTACACCTTTTCTTTCAAATAACCCCAAAGAAAGAAGTCCAACGGTGTCAAATCACATGATCTTGGCGGCCAATTGACATCGCCACCACGTGAGATAACACGGCAATTGAATTTGTCGCGCAAAAGAGCCATTGTTTCGTTAGCTGTGTGGCAAGTGGCACCGTCCTGTTGAAACCACATATCGTCCACATCCATACATTCCAATTCGTGCCATAAAAAGTTCGTTATCATCTCACGATAGCGAACACCATTCACAGTAACTGCCTGACAGGCCTCATTTTGGAAAAAATACGGCCCGATGATGCCGCCAGCCCATAAACCGCACCAAACAGTCACTCTTTGTGGGTGCATTGGTTTTTCGACAATCACTCTTGGATTATCATTCGCCCAAATGCGGCAATTCTGGTTATTGACGAATCCAGTGAGGTGAAAATGTGCCTCATCACTGAAGATGATTTTCTTCGAAAATTGATCATCACTGTTGCCATTTCTTGCCACCATTCTGACCATTGACGACGTTTTGTATGGTCAAGAGGCTTTAGTTCTTGAGTCATTTGCACCTTGTAAGCGTTTAAATGCAAGTCTTTATGCATAATGTTTATCAACGACGAGCGTGAGAGGTGCAATTGTTGGGCACGACGAGTTGAAGTGGATGGCTCCTCAGTCACACTATCGCGAACAGCAGCAATATTTTCTGCAGTACGAGCTGTACGAGCATGCACTGGTCTTTTCAAATATCCTAAAGACCCGGTTTGGCTCAATCAAATTTTTCACGATTTTTTCCGATTGTACGCACTTTTGGACGATTAATTGAGCAGAAAAATCACGAAGTGCACGAATATGCATTTTGATTTGGCAACGCCATTATCATAATAAGCTGAATAACTTTAACACGGTTGTCCGTTGTGTAATTTTCCATCGGTTCCAAATTTGAGTCAGTCTGAAGATTGAAAAATGTCAAAATGAAATGCAGTAAAAAAATTGACGTTTTAGGTGTGGTTCACATTCAGAATCTACCAATAAAATATAACCACCTATATATATATATATATATATATATTATATATAATATATATATATATATATATATATATATAATATATATATATATAATATATATATATATATTATATATATATATATATATTATAATATACAATCTGCATTTACGCGTTAAAGCGTTAATCCGTTAATTAACTCGTTAATTTTTTCGTTAACTTTTAACGCTTTCGTTAATTTCGAAAAGAAGTAACGGACTATTAACGAGTTAAAAAAATTTCCTACATCCGTTAACCGTTACTTTGATTGACGAGTTGATAAAATATTTTCTTATCATATTTTAAATTGTATTAGATTTGATTTCGATAACAAACTTTTTTTTTCCAAATTTAACTTAAAAACGCCTCATACTCATGGTCAAAAATGTGTTTATAGTCTTACAGCGGTTATTATCCAGCTTTTAAAAAATTTTGAGGTTTTTTCTTTTGTGTATTCCTTTCTTATTGACTCGCTGACGAAACAAAAAAAGAGATAGTGATGTTGCCCGTTCAATGAGTCATTAACTTCTTTCGTTAGTTTCTGAACATGCTTCTTTTGCGACTAGTGAAAATATAAGAACTAGGCCAATAGCCGTTGTAATTTATAAAAAATAACATATTTGTATTAAAATTCTAAGTTGGCATATCCTATTATTTTTAACAATAATAATACTCGGGTGTCCGTAAAAAAATGTCCCAGTTTCCAATTCTTTATATAAACGCGTAATATCAAATGAACAGAAATATTCATAACACTACAGTGAAGGTCATTGGAACAAAAGTTTTTCATACATATGTTCAATATGTTCCCCCTTCGTTATAGGGGGCACACCCAGCCAATATCCAATTTCCTGCCCAAACCTGGTTAACAGATCGGCTCATTGGACGCAACGGCGTGTTCATTCTGCGTTTCCAATTCTGGCATATCATATGGGCAGCCCCATAGGAAGAAATCGCATGGCGTTAGGTCCGGGGACCGGGGGGGCCAGATATATAGAGCTCTGTCGTATGGACCATTTACAACCAATCCAACGATTTGGGAGTACGTCGTTCAACCGTCGCACTATGTGACTCTAATGTGGAGGGGCTCCATCTAGCTGCCAGCCTTATAAAGTTTACCGCTTCATCCTCTTAATAATTATGGAAAGAGCCATTGTTGTAACATATCGAGATAGGCGACCTCTGTTACGGTTGCTTCTCGAAAAAGAAAGGTCCGTAGACCTGGCGTCGGGATATGGGGCAGAAAAAGTTAACCTTTGGAAGGAATCACGTTCGTGTTCTACAAGTTCAAGCGGATTTCAGACCTCAGATATGAACATGGGCATTCCACGCTTACGCCCTGAGATGAAAGGTGACTCAATTCGCTAAACACTACACATCTAGAAGGCGTGGTCTCTGACTCTACATGCACAGCAAAGGTACCGTAGAGCATAGTCGTCGGGCTTTAAAAGCATGTACAACTGCAACCGGTATGCTTCGCATGTGTAAACTTTCCTTAACAACCTTCTTCCACACGTCGTTTTTTTGCACCTGGGCAGTTCATGACTTTGCTCTCCGAAGGGATTTCTTAGGACTATGAAAGAACGAGGCCCTGATAACGGTCCACATTATGCACAGTCATTGGGCGTCCTGTAACTTTTGCCTTTACAAAGAACTTCATTAGTTGCAAAATTGCCTCAACCCATCGGCGAATGTTTTTGGCCCCATGGAGGATCACAATAGGAACGTAACGATACGGACGTTGAACCGTAATTACAGATTCACACTTAGCAAATTGTTGAACACAGAAAGCTTTACGCTCAGGACTCGACATTGTCAGTATGTGGCTCCGCGCACTAGAGAAGACTACATCTGAACGCGCTCATGCGCGTATGTCGACCTATCAGGAACTTGTTCTAGCTCATGTGCCTATTCGAAACTATGCAACTTACTCTTCACTTTGATGTATGATATGCTGTGGATATTGTATATTATGCTCGCTGCTATAATAAAGCATTGAATCGGGACATTCTTTTTACTGACACCGGTATTGAAGGTATTAATTAAGGTGTTTACGCTTTTATAAGTATTCTTTGGCAAGCGGCAAAAGTATCTGCTATGGTAAAGTCTAAAAAATTTTGTCTGATAGGCTATTCATTATTAAATTGTTAGGGAAATTATTATAATAAAAGAAAATAACAATAATTATTACTATTCCTACATATTTTGAGACGGTTAACGTTAACGATTAACGTTACTTCCGCTACATTCTTTACCGATAACGCTTTAATGATTAACGTCGTTAATTTTTTTTGTTTAACGATTAAAAATTAACGGCCGTTAACTTTCTCCTTAACGGTGCCCACCTTATATATATTATATAGATATATATATATATATATATATATATATATTATATATATTATATAATATATATTATATATTATATTATATATTATTATATTAATATATATATATATATATATTATATATTATATATATATTATATAAATCAATAAAAGTGTTGTAGGAATTGTTAGTAGTTTTGATGATAATATGATAAAAAGCTGATGTTAAATATTTTTAGAAGGAAAATACCAGGCTTAGAGAAAAGATAAAAGTTATCATTCTCGTATGTAAAAAATTATGGGAGTACTGTATATTGGTCTTACTCAAGTTCATTTATAACTTTACAATTAAATCAGTTGGAATATTAGATAATTTTTTTGAGGAAAAAAAAAATAAATAAAAAAAATAGTGAGAAAAAATTGGGGTAAATGTGATTTTGCTTTGAGCGACATTTTATTTCAAGTTAACGGCATTACTAAGACTTTAGTCCTCCTCAGAGCTTGGTGTGCTTAGTTCCATTTTTTTGGTCTCGAAATTTTTTAAAGATTACAATATCTTTTCTTAAGAAGTTATAGTGTACACTGTAAAAAACCTAGAGTAATGGATGCCCGCAGAATGTGTTTATTGGAAGATCTTTAAAACAATTTAGTAATGAGAAGTTATGAAGGAAAAATTTAATATTAAAAACGGAAGATTAACTCCATCATTACCAAACCTAAAAACCAAAGAAAAATTTTTTGTAAGACATTTTCAAGATGTCATTATGAGAAAAAGAAAAGGTTTCATTATCAAAATTAAAATGGGTTTTTGTAGTACAGATTTGATTTTTTCATCAGAAAAATCTTTTTGGAATGAGGGAGGAACACTGATTTAAAATAATTTATACTAGCATGCAACACACACGAAAAGATCACAGTGACATGTAAAGTCCTATTTATCCTAAATCATTCGGTAAAATGAACGTTGATGGTTATGTGGATGAACCAAAAAAGATTTGAACCTTCCAACAACACAATGAAAAGGTTGCTAGAAATAGAGAAATTTTTCCCAGTTAATAGATGCTGTCATATTCCTAGGTTTATCAAAATTATCTTTTAGGGGCTTAATGAAACAAATATCAAATAATCGTGGCAATTATGTAAATTCAGCACGTTGTGATGAGGCCGGTAATGATGAAAAATTAGCAAATCAACCGTATCAACAGAGACAATTTTGAGTTTCCGAACCGAATTCAAAATGATTTAATGGTGAATCATTCAAAAATGTAATTCTTTAGGCGAAATCCATTCTGAAATTTCTGATGCGAAATTCATTACAATTCTCTTAGACGAGACATCAGACATATCAAATATTTCAGTTATCTACTGTTTTACGATACCTTACAAATAAAAAAAAAAGTTTTGGAGGAAAAATTCCTTGGTTTTACAGACTTAAGTCTTGACCGTTCGGCAGATGCTTTGCTCAACAATGTTTTTCGCTGCACGTAGATAATATTAAAAGTGAAAGTAAAATTAATTTTTTCTCAAACCTTATGATCGGAACGCTACGATGGCAGGCATCTTCATGGTTTACCAAGTAAAGTAAAGGAAAAGCTTCAAACCTGCAGTTTTGTACATTCTTCCCCATATGTGCGGCAATTTAGTTTGATCGCATGGATCGTGGAAGTATTAAGGATGTAGTTTTTATCAAGGTTAAGTGGTTTAGGAATTTGTTTTCGGCTAAATCGCCTAAAAGAACAAGTGCATTGATAATTAGTTAAAAGAAGGTTTCCAAAAACCGCACCAACTAGATGGAATTACAGTTCTCGCTTAGTTCATATTGCCAAAGAAAATAGATCTTTATTGATTGATTATTAGTGCGAATAGGTTTAATGGAGTTAGGGAAAATATTGAAAATATAACGCATATTAAGATTTAGGTAATTGGTGTTTTAAATTTATGTATATCGAATTTAAAGAGCACTATGACACTCATGCACTATATATAATACGATGTAATTATAAATAAAACAGGGTAAATATTTTAATTAAGACGATAAAAGTTGTTGCTTACGTTATACTATGTGGTTGGTTTTTTGCGATTTCTTTTGTTTTGGTGAAATCCTCAAACCTCTTCTACAAATTCACATTAATCAACAGAAATCAGACGTAAATAGATGAAACAGGAGCAATGCTTTTTTCAGATATAAAAAATTTTCTGTATATAATTAGAAAGATAACCCATTCATTTTTACATCAAAATTTAAATTTAAATGAACTTATAATAACTTTATCACAACTAATTCAAACTAAATGCCTGTTTTCTTCGTCTTTGATCTTTAGTATAACAATATAAATCAGTCTTACCTGAAAAAATTCTTCCTTCAAAGTACATTACACCGGGTTTTTCTTCTCAATTGCTTAGAATTTATGTTTTCATTTCTGTTCTTTTTTCACGTTTTTTTCATATAGTTTATATTGTGTTCTTAAGCCGTTTTCCATTATTTCATTGTTAGCACAAACTGTAAGATGTGCTTAAGTTTTGCGTTCTGTTTGTCAAATTTAGCGCAAAATCTGGCAGAAATAACCACTAAAGGGTAAGGAATTTACCAGTATAAGGGTTACTATTTCCGTGTAGCGAATTTAAAGATGTGTACGAAAAAATGGAAACAAAAATGTCAAATTAAAAACAGGAAGAAAATTATTTTTAATTTCTATTTTTTTCGTTCGAAATATGCCTTAATTAAGTAGATTTTAAAAATAATTTAGGCATTTGGATCTATTTTTAACATCAATGTATCGTGTTTGATATGGTTGTAAAGAAATCAAATGGTGATTACTTAAATTTGTGACACCTGATGATGTTTCATCAATATAATCAGCTTATCTTCCAAATCGCTGAACTCCTTCATAATACTTGATTAATTATTTGTAGTATAAAAATGTTATTTTTTTCCATTTCTGCTTATTCCAAATCTCCGAACTTTATCACAACAGCTAGTTCAATTGTTTTATATAAACAAGTAAACCGCTTAAGCCGTCGTGTTCCATTTTAGAATTCGTGCTAAAACTGTGTAAGCATTTCTTACCGTTTGTAAGCACAAAAATGACAAAAATAAGAAAACCGGCTTTACTCGCTCTGCTTTAGCAAGTTGCTTATGAATTATGCCAGTGATTCCCATCGTGGTAATATTGCTGATCGGGGCTGAAAATAGTCACTTGGATGTCGATCAAGAATTAAAAGAACTTTGGAGGCGATTTTATATGATTTTAGACGTAGGCATGGCACCCTCTTACTTGCTTTATAATATATATTTTTATAAGTTTATAAATATTAAAGAATAATCAAACGTTGTATTTATGTTTTACTTCTCACTATCGAAGTTTATGCACCTTAATGAACCGACATGTAATGAAGAGCTGATATTTAAATTTAAATATGAAAACTTTTGGTTACTAAATCAAATACCTACGTTGTATCCTGAATTGTGGAAGTTGGATAGAAAATTCTGTATTGTTCTTACAATCTTATATAGTTGAGAGGGGCTTCAGTGTAGTCTCAAATCTTCTAACGAAAAAAGGAATAAGATACAAATCACTGAACGCGGCGAATTGCGGCTGTTACTCACATCGATGGAACCAAACATCAAAACAATTTATAACAATCATCTCATTAAACATTTTTGCATTTTTGTATATAATTTCACAAAATATTTATTTTAGTAGTTGTACGATGTACACTTTATTCTTTCTTTATATATCCAAATATTGTGTTTTAAATTCGAAATAAAAGAATAATTCAAGTATGTAACTCGCCTTATCATTGACCAAACAATGAAGGTTTATTTTTGTTTAATCAAAGAACCTATGCTTTGAAAAACCTAATCGTATCAGGCAGCATAATTA